>LOJH01036807.1:0-15424 GCA_001685095.1 Ellobius talpinus | reverse complement strand
ATTAACCAATGAAAGTAACACATAAGACAGATGACCCTCCTCCATCACTTTTGTTTATTTGTTTGTTTATATGGAGAATTTAAAGTTAAATTTCCCCTTGGTTTGTGAAAACTAAACAAGAATATCAAAAGCATATTAGATTAGTCTTATCTTAAACTCAGTTGTTTTTACTTACTTTTACACATTTAAGATGCATAAAATATGTTTTAGTTATAAAGGTGAAAATTAATATCAAAGTCAAGCAAATGATCATATCAATCTCCTTACAATACTGCCTTGTTTGGGGGGAAGGAGAAGTTAAAGGCTCCAGAAGTCTCTTAGGAGATTTCCTTTATTAATAATTATAGTCAACTATTACTGTAGTCACAATCTGCACTATGACTTTGCACATTTTTGATCAATATTGCCTCATTCTATTATAAAAACAACCTGCTCTGTTGGTTTGTGTATGTGCATTTTGGCATTTTGTATTCTAGATACCTATGTTTAGTTCTCAGGTCAAAGTTAGTTAGTGAAACTTTAACTATTTACCATACATTATAGCTACATTATGAGTTATATATTTGCTACTGGCTTAATTTTCTAACATTGCTCTACTGGATAGCTTATTCTATTTAGTCTAATTGATACAAATTATTTTTCCATTCTTTCTCTGATAGGCACTTGTGCAAAAAGAATGGCCTTTTTGCCCAATTAATTCTTGTCTAGTATGTCTGTAGACTTACAGTGATATAAAAACGCTATGGCTCACTAAGCTTAGAGTGTTTATACAAACAATATCCTTTATGCCAGGTTCCTACTTTTATATGTGAGCACAGAGTTTTGCTATAGGTTAGGCAGAATGCCCACTTGACCAAACTCCCAAGCTATAATGAGCTTCCTTGGTAAATGACATTTCTATACAGGATGGAAAATCATGCCCCAGGAGATTTCCCAGAGAGAAGACTCTCAGGCATGTGCACCTGATTGGTTCTAATTTTCATTCCATATTCCTTGAACCTTTCTGATTTTTCTTTGTTTCTTTTCACCACAATAAATTCAATGAATATGCTGAGCTCTCCTTGTGAGTTACTGAACCTTTGGTTGTTTTGGAGGTTTTGACAGAGCTGCTCATCAAACAGAGTGAAGGCAGTGAAAGGTAAGCCAAGTATCTTATAGAGAAGAGTATGAGAAGTGAATACTAAATAGTCAGGAAGACAATTATAATATATTTGTTAATGAAAGAGCTATGAAGAGTGCTAAGATTTTTGTTTATTATACATATTCACATAGCAGGTGAGGTGTATAATCTTGTTTCAATACTAGGACATAGTCTGTGTTAGAATTGTTTGGTTTTTTTGTTTGCTTGTTTAGAGAAAATGCTTCTCTCTGTAGCCATGACTAGTCCTATGTAGTGAAGAGGCGCTAGACTCACTTTGTAGACAAAGCTGGGCTTGAACTCAGAGATCTACTTGCCTCTGCCTTCAAAGCGCTGGGGTAAAGGCTGGGCCATTGTACTCAGCTCTGTATTAGCTTATTAATGAAGGGGAGTAGGGAACATGTTGTTGGATATGTATTGATTTTGTTTCCTAATTCTGGTAATCAAATCCTGGGTCTTATAATCTTAAGCAAGCAATGAGCTATAACCTTTTCTTAATTTTTATTTTTTAATTCCAAATCTGTTGATAAATGGCCTTTGAAAGTACACACATATAAAGGAGTCCGTGAAGATATGCTTTTATTATTTGACTGGTAAAATAAGACTTATAAATACAAAACAATAGAAATCAATACAAAAAATCACAAATAACTAATAGTCTAAAAAGCATCATAGATATTGAAGACTGCTTTCTTTGTACAAGTACCAAGTCAGTTATCTTTGTAATACATGTAATACTTTGTAACCATGGTAGCATATCAATAGATAATTGATTTATTTATTGAACTGACAATACTTTTAGCACTGAATAATTTATTTTATATAATTTGTTTGTGTATGTTTTTATATTTATTAGATAAAGTGAATAAATATATTCATTTGCTTTTAAGAGATATTTTTTGATGTATATATAATATTTGAGGTTTAAGATGCAAACAAGAAAAGTAAAATTGGCTGCCTTTAGCTTTTCATTCATTCAATGGTCCCTCAAGGCTCAGCAAAATACATGAAAAACAAACACAAGATGTCATAGATAAAGTACCATTTCTTGTTCTAGTTGCTATTTTATAGCTCTTTTGGGCTAGCCGTCTGTCTACAATATACACATGAACAATGCTCAACTCTAACACACCTGCAAATGTAAGAATTTTTTTGATGATCTGATATGTATGTCTAAGAAACTATGCTGTCCTGGATAGCTTAGGAAAGCAGCCTAGTAGTGAGCTGTATATTCGGTCAGGAAACACTTTCAAGGAGCTTAGCTCATGAAAATTTTTAATTAGAAAATGTTTAGAAAGAAAATGGTAATAGTCACCTTTGGACTGATATTAATGATTGCCAATATTAGTGATATTTTTAGAGTCACGATGTTCTAGTTAAAGTTTTTATTTATTATTGTTCATTTTACATACTAACCACAGTTCCCCCTCTCTCTCCTTCTCCCCCTCCCACCAACCTACTCCCTACCAAACTTCCAATCTAGTCTTCTGGAAGGGTAAGACTTCCCCAAAAATTTATTTTTATTAATTTAACTTATGTATGTCTGCATGTTACATGTTCAGGTGCCTACAGGGGAAAGCCCAAACAGGGCATCAGATCCTCTGCAGCTGGAGTTACAGCACTCATGAACCACTTGATGTGGGTGCTGGGAACTAGATTTGATTCCTCTGGAAAAGCAGCCACTGTACCATATCACTAGCCCTGTTACATGTCACTATAATTTTATTATTTACATAGTAACTATGAGGTTTTAATTTCCAAGTCTCCATAAAAGTTTCTATCACATTATTTAACTCCATGATTATATTCACTATATTTGTTTTAATGTTCTTGTCTGACAACTCCAGTACCATTTCTGCCCAACATTCATTTCTATTGTTTTTGCTGGCTTTGAGACAGTTGATCTTGTTACTTGTTATGTCTAATAATTATTTAATGGAACATTATCTATTGAGTATGAAAATTGTTGAGATACTTAGAGTCTCAAATATTATCTTACTGCTCACAAGAGAATTCACTTTTGCCTTCTTCATGCAAAGAGAATGAATAAATTAGTTCAAGTCAATCAGTGATGGAAGCTTCTACAGAAAATCCAGTCTTATTGAAAGCTGCTTTGTACTCACCCTGAAATACATTTGTGCAGTGATTTTATATGTGTGAGTCCATACAAATATGTAAGTACCAATATCTTCATACCTGATATGTGATGATCTTTAGAAAAGTAGAATTGATATCATTGTTTGTGGTTTGCAATCAGGGTATTGGCGAGGATACCTCTTTTAACTCTGTGCACCATTTTCAGGCTCCCCCACCTGATGAGAGACTTGTTCTGTCTTAACCTCCTAGCATTTGTTTGCAAATCTGCAAATGTTTTAAGGTAAAAACAGCTTTGAATGCTTGGCTCAGTCCTCTCCTTTTTACATGGAATCATGACCTGTCACAACTTTTTAAATTCTCTTTTGCCTTCAAATTGGTGTAATTTTAATTTTGGACATTTCAACCATTCTCTTCAAGAGCAGTAATCTACAACAATTTTTTTCTGAGAAAAAGGTCAGTGCATTATTGAAGATGCTAAATGCAAGAGCATATTTAAGTATGTTGTCCTCTGTAGACTTCTTGGTGGCAAATTTCAGAATTCGAGAATTTTGTACTTAAAATTATCCTTGTTGGAGGGGTAGTCATGGGCATTTTATACTGGCAGCACAATTAAATAGGATTGACATAGAGGGAATGATTCAGATCAATAACTTGTTGTAGCTGAACCTTTCAGTAAGTACACCATCTCAATGTTTGATTTTACAACATGCCACTGAAAAAGAAAATATGAAATGACTGCCCTGCCTGAACTTCAAGCCACGTGCTTTAACTGGGACCACATTTCAAGAAGAATCTGAACCTATTTAGTTTTTATTATTGCAATCATTTTGCTTGCCTCCTGTACTAAATAAGTTACTAACAGGCAAAATGCTTGAGCATAAGGATAATAAAAGTCAGCATGAATAAAATAATGTCAGACTGTGTATGCAATCTTCGTTCTTGACTGTCTCATGAAAGTTCACATCTATTAAAGATGCCGTTCCTTTCAGGTTCTGATGGAAACCCTGTCCTTCAATGAGTCAGGGGAAATGCCCATTTATTACTCTACATTGTGAATTACTACAAATGCCCATTAATATATAATTTCCCCAGAAGACTGTTTCACATAGTTTTGAAAACAAATGGGAAAGGCACACGAGAAAAATTAGATATTTAATCATTGAGTAGCAGTTCTAACTTACAGTTTTGACACAGCACTTAAATGAAACAATGAAGTGATTGATTCAGGGAAAGTAGTTAGAAGGCAAATTACAATTTATGAAATATTTAGTTCTTAAGTTTCACATGTGAGTTATCATTACCATAACCCATGAGTATTCATTTAATGATTGATACCTTTTATAGAAGGTTTGTGCGAGTAAGTTTATAAGAAACACTTTCCCTATTATTAACACTTCAAATCTCAATCATCAATTAATTTTCAAGGGTCATCTATAGGACATAGGAGGAGCTTGCTTGTATCCATGGATGTACATGCATATTAGAAAACTTTTGCTTCTTGCTTTGAAACTTTTCTGATGTCCAAAAAGTGAAGTACTCCAGTATTCATTACCATGTTGAGAGAACTTATTGTCTTTGGCACATATAGCCTTCTCTATTTTTATTCATTTTATTTACTATTTGTAATTTAATTTGTGTTGGGTATAAAACCCAGGACCTTGTTCATGTTATGCAAGATACTACAACTGAACTATATTTCTAGTTAGGAAACTTTTTAATGATGGGTCACAATTAGAATTCTCCTTTTTTTACACACAATCTTTGATATTTATACACATACCACACACATACTACACACACACACACACACACACACACACACACACACACACTTGATCCTTTGATCACATTCTCCACCCCCAACATGTCTTATTTCCCCTCTGGGCCCTGAAAATGTAACCCTCTTGCATACAAGTTCTTTCCCACATTAATCTTATTATTAGTTTTAGTTTTGTGACCCAATGAGTTTAACCAATGCATGGGTATGCAGACATCCACTGGACCTGGGCCAGTGAGTGTTTCCATATCCCTCAGCAAACATCAACAGACAATAGTTTCCTGGGAAGGACAGGATCCCATGATGCCCTCTCCCAGCCATGACTGACTGTAGATGAGACCAGTCTTATGCAGACTCTGTGTGTCAGCTGTTATGTTTAAAGTTGATTTCATCATTGATATTCTCTGTGCTTAAAATTGAAAATATGAAACTCTATGTTAGTTAACTATATTTGCTCTTACAATTACACATATGCTGAATAAATAAAATACCATTACTAAAATTAATTTTTCAGTTTTAGTACTATTTATCAGTTTTAAGCACATGAATGAATTTGGTTTATTTGAGCATCTATTAGCCACGTGTCACATAGTGTTCTTTTTTATATATTACTACTTATTTGCTTAAAGAAAACACTCTGATTGTTAGGTTGACAAATATGAAAATATATGCTAACCACTAAGAATTTCTACATGAAAAATCTGTAATTTAGACTGTTAAGAGTAATCATTACTGGGGCTAGAGAGATGGCTCAGTGTTTAAGAGCACTGGCTGCTCTTTCAAGGGACCTGGGTTCAATTCACAGCACCCACATGAAAGTTTACAACTGTCTGTAACTCTAGTTCCTGGGTATCTGACACCCTCACACAGACAGGTATAAATGCAGGCAAAACACCAATGCTCACAAAATAAATAAATAAATAATCTTTAAAAATTATTACTATCACAATTATGCCTTCTAAGATATATAGAACATTTATGGAGTATCAGCAATCTCTGTTCTAAGTTCCTGGACACTTCAGTTTACAGCCACACGTACAGGAATAATGTCAGGGACACAAGGTCTCTGGAGGGAAAGGACACATGCTAAAGAGCTGATTGACATTCATTGTTGCTCAACATATGCATTTGAATATGCTATTTCAAGAACAGTTCCTTGCTTTTGGATCTTTTACTACCCATATTTTTGGAAATGGCTTTTTTGTTACACATTTTTTGTTACACATTGTTAAGTTAAATATTCAATTAAAATTATTTTCAATGTATTAGTTTCCTGTGATAAACAGGATTCTTAGTCTCACATGACACCTGTCACCAAAGGAACTCTTTGTCACTTCTTCTGTGTGGAAATACGTTGTTAAATATTTGTTTGCACTGTAAAGATGTGTCTTTGCCAAGGTACCTTCTAATTGGTTTCATAAAGAACTGAATGGCAAATAGGCAGGAAGTGGTAAGGTGGGACTTCTGGAAACAGAGAGGACTCTGGGGAAAAAAGATGGGTTGCCAGCCAGATACAGAGAGGAAACAGGAGGTGCAAGATGCCAGAGAGGTAATGCCATGTGTTAGAATGTAGATTAATATGAACAGATTAATTTCAGTTATAAGAGCTAGTTAGGAACAAGCCAGAGCTATAGCTTTCATAATTAATAATGACTCTCCACATCACTATTTGAGAACTGGCTGGTGGGACAGAGATAGACTGGCTACAAAAATGCCCTGAGCATACTGAAGTGAGTTTTCAGACACAGTTCTACCACAATACTACAGAGCCAATATGGAGGACGTGGAACTTTGCAGCATAAAGGAATTTGATGTTAACCACATATAAAATGAAATGAACCTGTTAAATTGCAGCTAGAGAATAGAAAAGGTGGATGTTGGAGGAAGAAACATTTCTTTCTTATTTCTCTGCTCTGAGAGCAAAGTCCGCTGAATTTCCACAACCTTAAGAATTAATCTCTGTCCTCGAGGACTATGTAAGACCTAAACTCCAGCCTTCATGTTTTAATAAACCCTCTGACGGTTTCCCGGCTGCTTTCATTTACACGTGCATTCATATGGTCTCAGTATTTCCTCTGGGGTATTCCCACACTGCTCGGTATGTGGTTTGCTCCATTTTCTTCCCTGTTTGCAGCACTATCATGCTCAGCTTAAATGGAAGCAGAAAACCAGTCCTTATCTTTTCAAGGCTGATAAATATTGAAAACTTTCCTCCTTGAATCTTAAATTCCCCAGCCTCGCCCTTTCATAGTGGAGATGTGAATAGGGGAGGGTTCTGAATAAATATATTAAAATTTAAGTGTGATTTTGGTCCTTCCACTGAAATTAATTTGTGTGCTGATATATGCTAACAAGCTTAGCAGAATTCCCTATTAATTTATATTATTTTGCTGATCCAGACTAAGAAGTTAACATTTGTGGTATGTTTTTCTTGTCCCCTAGTAACCAAGGTACAGAAGGACTTATTTCATGGCAACTTTAGAGAATGGAATAAACTTTAAAAGCAGAACATTGTTTTGGTATACATACCAATCTATCTTAATAAATGAGGAAAATAATTGGTAGAAAATCGCTTTGGGGTTGAGTGCAATGGCAATAACATAAATCATGTGAAAAAAACATTAATTAAAATGCAAACAGGTAAACCCCTTCCAGCAGTGTTTTAATGATGGACATCTTCCAAGAGGACTCTAACCTCCTCAGGGCAAAGGATGGAAGTACCTTTCCTATTTAGTCACAGGATGATGGTGTCTCATTTTGGGTGTCAAGAACACAGTTAAGGTGAAAATTATCTGAAAATACACAAAAACATGTTGCTTTTCAGAACAAGGAAATGTAGTAACTGTAAGGGTTGGCTTTGGAGATTTGAAGGATTTTATTTTCTTCTGTTTTTGTACTTAAAGCTGAGTATTTGAGACAAAAGCAGATTTTATGTTCAGACTATAGAAAAATGTTAACAAAAGGAAACAACACTGGCTAATTTTAAGTTGGATGAAATGAGTCAGGTACACCCCTCATTGCTGTTTTTTTAACAGATACTTATTATTCAAGACACTAATGCATAACTGTTTGAGATAACCCACTTGGAGATATTTGTTCTTGTGAACACCCAGTATGTATAAATCGGTTCTCTTTTCTAGTATAGAACGTGGAAAAACTTATCTGAACTGACTTAGTGCCTTCTCTTCATGGGTGTTGGCGACCATACATCCTTTGACCTAGTCAGTTTCAATGCACAGTCCCCTGAAGTTTGAAAACAGGGAATTTGTTGTAGAAACACAAATTTTACCTTTTTTGTGTCCCCCAGAGGAATAATTCCTTGTACTTGATCCTTTTGCTGGCATTTCTCAATTCTAACTATGCATTCATACCCCAGAGACTGTAATGAAACTGGTAGGGGGTAAAGCATTTGTCACAGCTCCTCATGTGACTCAGAGTACAGCACACATGACATACCACACAAAAATAATTCAGGATATTCACACATGACAGGAGATAGGAACATGTTGTGGTATGTCTTTGCCATGAATAAGTATTGCTCTCATTGGTTGATAAATAATGCTGCTTTTGTGTATGGATATGCAGCACAGAGCCAAGTGTGAAATCCAAACAGAAATACAGGAGGAGAAGGGTGAAGTCTGAGAGATGCCATCCAGCCACTCAACTTGCCAGCAGACTGGTAATGCCATAACCACATGGCAATACTTAGGTTAATAGAAATGGGTTAATTTAAATATGAGCTACCTAATAATAAGCCTGAGCCACTGACCAAACCTTTATTATTAATATTAAGCCTCAGAGTGGTTATTTGGGAACTGGTGGCCAGGAGAGAAACCTCCAGTTACAGCAGCATGGTGGCTATGTCCTCTATACCTGTAAAAAGAAATTGGCCATTATAGTTATGATCTCATCTTAACAGACTTGCCAAATCCCATCTTTTAAGTATGATATAATTTCCCATCCATTCTACTTCCAGTGCCTTGCACAGATTAGTTCAGGCTTCTTCAGATTGCCTGACTCATGACTGCGCAGTGTACAAATGATTTATCCAAATTGCACAGCCTGTAATTTTAGGTCAGTCTTTTCTTGCATCTCAAAGATGAGTCAAGTCTATAGTCCATACTGGTGAGCAAGGCATATTATGGACTCCCGAAACAGTTTTTGATTTTTCAGATTATAGTATATCCCTCACAATTAAAAATTGGGTTCCCTCTTACCCTACCTAAAGAGGTAGTGATTCAAACGAATGCACTAATGTTTAATTCATAATGATCTACATTATGGAAACAAATAAGTCTTTGATCCAAATTGTTATGTAGCCACCATAGGTCATCTCATTTTCTTCCCTGTATTAGTAATTCTAAGTAGTTTGACTGTAAAAATATTTTATCAAAAAAGAATAATCATTTCCCAAGACACATTATACATTGTGAAAATCTTTAGCTTTCATACATAAGTTACTATAAATGAATAGGCTTGTGTAGATTAGGAATGCAACCTGAAACTCTTAGGTCTATATGATAATAGAAAGTAGTGAAATAAATGGTAATTTGTCACGTAAAACATGTAAATAGGTTAAGATAACGGTTTTAAACAAACACAGCTGTGTTCTCTAAGTTGCTTTGTGATGCTTTACAATTAGAATGTGATGTATGTCAATTTGACATATGTAGTCATCAAAATGCACTAAAAATGTTATGCTGTACAACTAATATATTTTTAGATTTTTACAGCTATTAGACAAACAGAACCACAGAAATAAGATGTGTAAACCATAGTGATTTTCTTGGACAAAGAGTGTTAAAATAACAACAAATGAGGAACACCAGTAATAAATTAGCCCACAACATTGTGGCCATCTGTAATGTCATCCTCCAGGGTTGAGTAAGAACAGTGCTAATATTGGTTGTTTTGTCCAGTCTCAATAGGAGAGGAGATGCCTAGCCCTACTGCACCTTGATATACCCTGTCTGGCTGCTATACATGAGATGCCCCTTTTCTTACGAGAAAAGAGGAGGAGTGGATGGGAAGAGATGGATGAGGGACTAAGAGGAGAGGAGGGAGAAGGGGAGACTGTGATTTGGCTGAATTAATTAATTAATTAAAATACATATTAAAAGAATGCCTCTATAGTTAGAAGGTCTGTAGGTGGCTCAGGTTTATTACTTGGAGTCAGCTCTAGTGTCGTTTCTACAAGGTAGGATTGGCGTACATTAAAGCCTCTAATGATTTTACATGGGGATCCATAGTTCCATTGTCATTCTTTACTCATTACTCTCAGTCTTCAAAAGCAAGAACAATATCTTTAAATTAATCTAAAAGATAATTATTAAGGCAAAGTTCTCTAGCCCAGCAACAGTGGTTCTGGTAGTTTCTGTGTTTCCAAAATGTGTCCTAGACTAGGCTAGTCTTTAGATTGTCCACTTAATATTGACAATCTTATTTGTCGACAGTAATCTCTGTTCCATAGATTTGCAAAGGTGTTGAAAATTGGTTTTCCAGAAGAGGCTTGTTCCAGAAAGTGGCAGATGTGAAATTCAGCCCAAGAAACCTAGTTTCTCACATAGTATATACACCCATAGACGAGTGGGTAGTAGGGAAGTATGACAGGCTGCATTTCCTGCATGAACCCTTCAAAATGACACCTTTATAAGCTTTATCAGGGGCTTCACCACAGGCATTTGTCTAAGGACTTTCTTTCTAAGCTGCTTCTGAGGAGATTGCTCTGTTGGTTAAGTGTTGCCGTGCAAACCTGAGGACCTGAGTTAAATCCCCAGTAACCATATAAAAGGCAGTGTGTCAAGATGTTGGGAAAGCAGAGACAGAAGGATCCCTGGAGTTTGCTGGACAGGCAATTCACTCCTATGAGCAAGGGAAAGACTTGCCTCAAAAATACAGGTGACAGCTCCTGAGGAATGATTCCTGCTGTTGACCTTTGGCCCCTCACACACATGTAATAACACTGAAGGCTCACAGAGTTCTTTTCTTGTTCTTGTTCTTCTTGTTTTTCTTGTTCTTGTTCTTCTTGTTCTTGTTCTTCTTGTTCTTGTTCTTCTTCTTCTTTTAACCTTGTTTTTGTTTTGTTTCTTGTTTTTTTTTCAAGATATGGTTTTTCTGTGTAATAGCCGTCGCTGTCCTAGAACTAGATCTTGTGGTCCAGCCTGGCCTCGAACTCACAGAAATCCACCTACCTCTGCCTCCCGAGTGCTGGGATTAAAGGTATGTACCTCCACTGCCCAGTTGACATAGTGCTTCTTTAATAAAGCCTGTTTCATTCAATAGTTTCACTATTCTTTGTATGTAACATTATCTGTCTAGCAAGGGTCTAAATGGATTTAAGCTTATCTGCCTACTGTTCTCTCCTTGTCATTGTTTAAGAACATGGGAGGAAAGTGGAGTGAAGCAAACTTGTCCTGCATTATGTCTCAGGAAGAGACTTAATCTGAACACTTCTGCAAACTTCAAGATTCACTAAAAATAATCAGCCATGTCAGCTGGAATTTTGTCACCCCAGGTTATGGGACTCCAGTGGGTAGTTCACATGGAAGCAGTCTAAACTTCTTTGAAGACAAGTAGAGGAAGGAAAGACAGAGGGTTCCGTGGGATAGACAGATGCTCAGCATTCATGAAACCTCATGCTCCACATTGTGAGGTAAAATATTTAAATTACATTATTAGTTGACCAGAATTTGAAGAGTTGGATTGGAAGGCAGAATGACCTAATTTCAGTGGGGGAAATGAAACCCAAATAGGCTCAGTTTACAAATGCATTTTGAAAATTCAACTTATTTAAAATTAGACACTCCCTATTTAACTGTAAAATTTATATAATTGGGTCAGATTTCTGCTGAGAAGTAAAATTCTTATTCATTAGTAAAGTTATGTGGAAGTAGAAACACCAGTGTGCTGAGGGCCTAATGAAACCAGCTTGGAGGATGTCCATGGCATGGGTCAATCCTGAAAGATGCAAGTGCAGAAAAAATGTCACAGAGAATTTTTTAATTATCTATTTGAATATATGGAAAATAAAGATAGCAGGATCATTTATACTTTTTCCCAAATGGAAAAGAAAGAAGAAAAGATCTAGTACATCGTATGTCTTCAGCTTTGGTGGAGTTACAAAGAAAATTTAAAATTATATTTTCACTAAAACAACACTTGCTTATATTACACAAAGATGATGAAACACTTGATTTGGGCTAAACTGAAGTTGATGATTTCATCAGTGATACAGCAAAGCTGTCACCAGAACACATCTGGGTCCCATTGGTGTGCAAGAAGGAAGAGTGGTTGAAGTGACTTTTGCTGAATAGGTCCATCTGATCCTCTTCTCCGACACCTCTTACATAGCCATCTCTCACCTAAAGCTCCTCAGAAGCTAATTTTTGCCATGTTCCTGTTATACTCAAAATTAAAATTATAAACATTGAAAATAATTCCCAAAGCAGTATGCTACTTGAAATCTTGAAAAAAACATGACTTTAGTGTGTTCCATGTAAATTTCTTCTCAAGAGTAGTAGATGTGTTTCTTCAGGTCATGTGGGGCAATTGGGTGCATATTTTACCAGCAGGCTTCAGAACTGATTTTACACTCTTCTACTAGTGAGGCATTAGGCAAGCACACGCCGTTCAGCCTCCATTCTTTCCTCATATTCCATGGAGGTTTGATTTGTGCCTAGAGTGGGAGCTATAATAAATTTAAATCAAAGGTTTATCTTCATTTAAAATTTTGATTTGTCTGTATATGCTGAATGTGAATTTATACTCTTTGATTGAGTGAAAAGAATCTAAATAGTGACTTCTGCCTGCTTCTGCCAACAGCCTTAACCATGGCCCAAGTGAAAACCATAGTATTTTGGACTGTTTATCTGCTTTGAGATTATTTATTCTGCTTTGCATATGGGAAGAATGGATCCCAGACGTTGTTTCCACAGTTATAAAAAGTGAGAATACATAGGCCTTTATAGTAGTCCTCTACAATTGATAATGCATGGATATATCTTATGGGGCTTAAAATAACACAATTTTGTAATGTTATGTGGTTGAGGGTCAGAAGTACTGTGGGTGGTTGGAGAGATAGCTCATTGGGTAAGAGTACTTTTTGTTCTTTCAGTGGAAAGGGCTTTGGCTCCCAGAACCTTTATTGTATTGGCTCACAGACCTCTATAACTCACAAATTCAGGAGGTCCAACATCTTTGTTTGACAGGGAACTGCGTACAGATATACATGCACATGCAAGTTAATAAAGTGCACATAAATAGTAGAAGTAATATGTTGGGAGTATCACTTTAATGAGTGTTACTTTTGTTTATACTATATTTGTTTAACTCTGTGAAGCTGTGTTCCTGGGCCTGTCTAAAACACCTGATGTTCTAATAAAGAGCTGCATAAAGAGTCAATAGCAAGGCAGGAGCAAGGATAGGTGGGGCTGGCAGACAGCGAGGATAGAGAGAAGGGGAAATGATGAAGAAGGAGGAATAAGAGAACAAGGAGAGGAGAACATTGGGGGCCAACTATCCAGCTACACAAAAAGCCACAGAGAAAGATGTAAGGAAAGGTATACAGAAATAAAGAAATATAAAAGCCCAGAGGCAAAAGGTAGTTGGGATAATGTAAGTTAAAAAAAAAAGTTGGCAAGAAACAAGCCAAGCTAAGGCCGGACATTCATAACTAAGAATAAGCCTCTGTGAGTGATTTATTTGGGAGCTGAATGGTGGGCCCCTCAAAAAAGCCAAAAGAGTAAAACATTACAAAACAGTTATAGAATTTTATTTTTAAGAGTACTATTTTGGTCTGTCTGGTCCAGATGAAGGTGTGAGCTGGCCTGGATTTCTTCCCAGAGGGGTTTTCAGGAAGAACTAGATACATGGCTATTCAAACTTCCAGAGGCTGCCTACCTTCCTTGATTACGACCACACTGCTTCAGTATCGAAGGCTGGAAGTCCATCTAATCATTCTGTTGTTACATCACTCTGTGTATTTTTTTTCAAACTCGCACTTTGGACGCCAACCTGACCAAGGGTAGTTTTACTCTCTCACAGTCTTTCATGCAGTTGCAACTACCATACTTCTACTGTGTAATATACAAAGAAGCAAACATGCAGAGGGAAGATGAGTAAGGAGGGACATGATCCTTTCTACATTAAGGTGGCTAGATCACCTTGGCACCTTAGTGGGTTTTTTTGGGGGGGGGGAATTTTCAAAAACCCCTTTTCTAAAAGAAATTTGACTAGTAAATGAAAATTTAAGTACTGCAAACCTAATGGTCATTTTGAAAGTCTATCTTTGATCCTATGTTTTAATTGCAAAATGGTAAAGAACTGCAATTACAGCTGATAAACTTATTTGCACAAATGTATTATTTTTGTCTTAAAACTAGTTTGGATATAAAATAAGTTATTTCTCTTCCTTATTGAGCTCTGGCACAGCACAGTGGCAGATGATATGAATATTATTCTAGAGCATGCCTGACTGAATGACTGAGACGTTGTAAAATTTTCAGTACCAGGTAGAATTCTTACTACACATTAAACTGAAAAAAATGATAGAAACAAGACTTCTGTCAGATGCTTTAATAGTTTTCTTGATATAAAAGTAAAATAACTACTCCAGTCTCCTTTGAGCAGCAGCTCTGAAATATTACTCACCTCCCTGGCAGAGGTTGCTTAATCTGCAAATTTATCAGCGAGCAAGCCATTATTATTGCTAATAACCCTTATACACATTACCGGGAGAACTGCCTCTTCGGCCTTTTGCCTGCAAATGAAATTCAGCGTAGTAGGCACACTAAAACCTATTACAGTTCACATTTCATTACTCCTCACCTCCCTTTGAGTTTTAGCCTGTATTTTCCCTTTATCTCGTTGTCTCTGGAAAGACATTTTCCATTCACCAAGGGGAACCTATTGAATAGTAGCTCATTCCTTTTAGCATGGTTCTCTGTGTCATTTTGTCTAAAAACTACCTAAACTTGTAGCTCCTGTGCTTTTGTGAAACTGTTCTGACTCGGTCCAGTGGATCTCAATATGAAAAGCACATAGAATCTGCTTGACTCTGTAGGTATTGCTGACCTCACTGCACTGTGTAAGCTAAAAGTGACAGTGACCATCAAAAATGGCTGAGCTGGACTGTCATAATTTGTAGTGATTAAATCACAAGGGCACCTTTCTGCATCATTGTTTCCAAGGCTGATTTTATTATATAAATATTTACTTTTCAAATTTTCTTTACTTCTTTTTTTCCATTTTTATTGATATTTATTGAGCTCTATATTTTTCTCTGATCCCCTCTCTGCCTCTCCCCTCCCCCCTCAATCCCCCTGCCAAGGTCCCCATGTTCCAAATTTGCTCAGGAGATTTTGTCTTTTTCTACTTTCTACTTCCCACGTAGATTAGATCTATGTAAGTCTCTC
>LOJH01036806.1:1454-15424 GCA_001685095.1 Ellobius talpinus | reverse complement strand
TGGAAAAATTTTTAATAACAATAAAAATGTGTCTGAAATAAAAAAAGAAAAAAAAAGAATTAGTTGGATTTAACATTTTCTTTGACTGATGAATCTATTTCCTCTGTTGTATTTTCAGTGCCTAAGGTTCTCTCATCCATCTCTTATATTCTGTTGGTTATGTTTGCATCTGTAGTTCCTGATCATTTACCCAGATTTTGTGTTTTCTTTATTGCCTCTATTTCAGTTTCAAGTCCTGAACCATTTCCTTCACCTGTTTAATTTTTTTTCAACTTTCTTTAAGACATTTGTTGATTTTTTTCCAATTCTCTGTCTTTTCCTCCACTTCTTTAAGGGAATTTTCCATTTCCTCATTAAGTGCCTCTATCATCTTCATAAATTTATTTATAAGGTCATTTTCTTTTACTTCTTCTGCATTAGGATGTTCAGGTCTTGCTGATGTAGACCCACTATTTTCTGGTGGTGTTTGTCATACTGCTCTTTATGTTGTTGAATGTATCCTTACATTATGTCTATCCATCTCTTCCTCCAATGGGTACAGGTGGGGCCTATGTTTCAGGGGTCTCTCTTCCTCCAAATGGTGCAGGTGGCACATGTGACTTAATGGTTGCTCTTCATCCACGGGCAGACTGGGCCGTGCTTTAGCCTATTTATGTGCATCTGGAGCTGGTCAGTTTTTATCACTGAGTTCGTTGTTGTCCTTCACCATAAACTGAGATGCTAGAATTTGGTTAATTTTATCATGAAGCTCATTCTCCCTTTCCTTTGTCAATTTATCCAGAGATGCTAGGAGCAACTGACAAGCATCATAATTTTCTTGATTGTTCCACAAATAGTCAAAAGTTTTATATTCAGAGTTAACAAATCTTTTGCTGCTCCCAATTGGGGAATTGGGATAGTTAAATGCATTTGTCTCCTTGTGTTTGTAAAATACTTCACACCATGGGCTGTCAGTACTCTCTGAGCTCCAAGAGAGGCTTCAGTAACTGGAGAGGCTTTGCTAACTGTAGGTGTAGGAAAGCCTATTCCAGATACTTGAAAGAGTTATCTTTATATTTCTATTCCTCTAGAATCACTTCTGGTACCAAAATCCACATTAGTCATGCACTCTAGAGGAACAGAGTTTATATAATCTCTCTCTCTCTCTCTATCTATCTATCTTTCTCTCTCTATCATACGATATATATATATGTATATATATATATATAATAAATCAACTTTATGTAAATCACATACATGTTGATTTATTAGAATAACTTATAGGCTGTAGTCCAGCTAATTCAACAATGGCTACCTATGAATCGAAGGTTCAGGAATCCAGTAGTTCAATCAAAAAGGGTGGATGTCTCATCTGGTCTTCAGTACTCACTGGGATCTCAAAGAAGTAGGCGCTAATGGCAGCTGAAGGTATGAACTTTCTAGTAAGGCAAGAGCAAGCAGGCTGAGAATAAAACCTTCTTTCCTCCATGTCCTTATATAGGCTTCTGGAAGAAGGCATGACCCCATTAGATGTGGGTTTTCCAAGTTCAAAAGATCTGTATTAAAGGTGAGTTTTCTTGGCTCAAAGACCTGGATTAGAAGTGGATCTTCCCACTTCTAATTAAGCAAAAACCCCTTACATGTGTGCCCTCCCTTTTGGTTTTAGTTAATTTTAAATGTAGTAAAATTGACAACCAAGAACAGCCATCACACTAAGGCAACTTATGGGAAAAGGTTAAAAGTTTGTTTATATTTTTCCAGTAAATGAGAGTCCATGATGGTGGGGACAGCATAACAGCAGGTGACAAGCATGGTAGCGGGAATGGGATGCTGATATCTCTGATTTTGAACGAGTAGTATAAGGCAGAGAGAACATGCTGGAAATTGTGAGAGTCTTTTAAGCTCTCAAATTTGACCCCCAGTGGCATATGTCCTTCAATAAGGCCATACCTCCTTAACCTCCCAAACAGTGCCACCAACTGGGGATCAAGTGCTCAAATACGAGTCTATGTGGGACAGTCCCAATGACAATGATGACCACACACACACACACACACACACACATACACACACAGCAAAATAATAAGACATGACATAAAAATTCAAATTTAAAAATAATATGTGAGAGGAGAAAAAGAATATAGAAAGAATATTCCTGGTATGTAGCCCATGGGTAACAATATACCATAGGAGTGAAGTAAAGAGCAGAGTATGCATGTATGGCCCAGAGGAATACTGGTGGTTTCACCAAAATGGGGAGACATCAACAGGCCATGTAGGATATATTGGGTGGATCTGACAGTGCAACAAGGAGTAAGCCACAAAAAGCTGAACAAGATGATTTTGGATAATGACAACCATGGTGTAAATAATGGAACAAGGCAGTAAGACAGAGAGTGGCCAAAGGCTAAGGCCGTATTAGAAATGCATTGTCTCTTTAATAAAACTAGGATCTAACACTACCAAAACAATGCCATAGGAAGACACAGTTATTTTTGCTTAATAAACACTCATACAACAATGAGAAGAACCAGTCCCTGGCCTTCTCTTCTCCTCTTATTAAATGTTTTATTAAACATTTTCTGACTGGACCTTATCTGGATACAGTTACTCAAGTTTGTTTTCCTAAATGAATTAGGAGTCACTCTAATGGTAGAGATTTTCGGTTGTAGGGTCTAGAGATGTAGTTTAACCAGCTGGGATCCTGCCTAGAATACACAAAACCCTGGGTGTGATCTCCAGCATCACATACAATCCAATATGGTGAACAAAATCCTACAATCCATGCAGTCATTCAAGGTCATCCTTAGCTACATAATGAGGTGACGGAAGCCTGGGATACAATATCCTATCTCAATTTTTTTCTAATTGTGTAAATGTATGGGTCATGGTGTCATTACTTGAAGCATGTATACACTGGCTATTGATCAAATCTGCATAGTTAGTATTTCTATGTCGCTGAACACTGAAGAAAAAGTTTTGATAAAGATGTAAGTTGTTTTGTTGGTAGGGTTCAGACTTCACAGTACTTTCTGACAGATTTTATGAGTAACTAGAAGAAAAATTTAATACAAATATGAAAGCAGTTCAAGACATATTAGTTCCAGTGTATGTAGAACATAAAGAAAGGTTTTTATTTCTCCTTCTTTCATTTTTATTTATTGGGTACATGAGGGTAAGGAACCCCATGCTACAGCACACATGTGGAAGTCTTTGACCAGCTTAAGGGTTGTGGTATCTTCCCCCATCATGTGGGTCCTGGATATTGAATTCGGGTGGTCAGGTTTGGTGCCCACTGAGATGTTTTGCTGGCCCTCTGTTTCTTTCATTGCTAATAAAGCCGCTGAAGGAGCTAAACTTCTCAGGAAAAAAAAAGCAGGAGAGCCCATGTTAGATCCGACTCTGAAGCACACAGTGTTACCAATGGGTGTAGATCATTGTCTGCTACATTCAGACCTGGATGTTCTCCCGTGATCACATTTGTGGAACATAACTGTCTTAAATAAAGTACAAACAACCCCTCCCCCATTCTTGTATTCTTGTCCATTTCTGTCTGTGTTTTCATAGGTTATAGAATCGATATTGTGTTAGGCCATTCACATTTGCTCCTGGCCAGCTGTGTGATGCTAAGCCAACAAAATCGTCAAACCTGTCTGTGCATGTGAACAGAAATGAGTGCTGCAGATAATCTCCTAAACTTCATCTGAGAAAACAGCTGCGGGAGCTGAAAATCCCAGCTGTTTTCAGAAGCACATTGACTTCATAACGTTGATTTCTTCTTTATATTTAATAGCTTTGGTGTGCACCTAAATTAGGAATGTGCCTGTAATTTGCTGTGCAAAATGTAGACTCCAGTTTTCTCCCTATTTTCCCTTTACATGCTGTTGGACTGCAGTGGCCTTTGCTCTCTCTAATCTCAATTTTGCCCAGAGGCACAGCCCATGGCTGTTCATTCTGTTCATCATTCACCATCAGAGAACAGCTTCCCTCCAATCACAACTCTTCTCCACTTTTCACCTCCTTTCAAGACCTAGAGTCAGAAAACCAATGTAGTATAGAAGAAAGAAGTGAGATTTTCAGGCCTACCAGATGATTCAGTGGCTAAAAGCCCCCAATGACTTGAGTTTGATTCCTGGACCCTCATGGTGGAAGGAGAGACTCAGATCAACTGCTACAAGTTCTCTGATCTCCATACAAATGCATGAATGTATCCACATTCTTATGTGCACAAAACAAAGAAAAATAAAACAAAAGAAAATTTTTATGAAAAGTATGCTTTGAAATTAGCAAGAAGTAGGTTAAGAAATCAGCTTTGCCTAAATGTCTCTGGGGTCACTTTATTTTTTGAAGTCTCATTTCCTTGATTATATCGCACGGGTGAATGACAAAGGATAGGCTTACCCATATCTGAAGCTTAAACAAAATTATATACACTGTAGCTAATATGAAAGGTTTTGCAACTAAAGATACTGCATTCAAGAAAATTACCCTTTATCCTATATATCTATATAGAATATTTTATTCTTCATGTTTCCAGAAAACCGTGATTTAGAAACTTTAATTTGCATACAAATTACTTGGGGAATCTTGCTAAAACGTGGGATTGGATTTGGAGAATCCAAAGCAGCCTTGAGGCTCTGCATTTCCAGCAATCTCCTCAGTGTTGTTGAGGCCATTGACTCACAGACCATGATTGGAATAAGAAAATCTCTGAAAATTCTAATATAGAGGTAGAAAGCATTGTCCTTTGTGAAACAGAGCACCATCTAAGAGAGTCTTATGGCAATTTCTTCTCACACATCAAGAGAGCTGGTAGCTGACCGCAAACAAATGTTTTGTAGTCTGTGTTGGTAAAACCAATCTGGCTGCAATTCTCTTGTTTGTCAGTGAATGGGCAAATGGCAGCTATAGTTTTAGACCTCATGTCCACATTCAGGGGATATGGTCCATGCCAACCTTTCAAAAATTATGACAGTGAGAGTATATTCAGAACCCCTGAAAACATTGGACTTTGCCTTTATCATCACAGTGTCTAATGGCCAATGTGGAGAGGGGCTACAGAATAGACAACAGCAGTGTCCGCTCTGTCTAGGGTACTGACTCCTTCCTTCCCCCTCCAGCCTTTCCTTCTTTCCACCCTTCCTTCTTTCTTTCCCCCCTCTTTCCTTTCCCTTTCCCCTCCTATTATGTATCCCAGGCTGGGAATAAACTCAGCATATGACCTAGGATGATTTTTAATTCCTAAAGAATTTCTGAGCCTACTGCCTCCACCTCCAGAGTGCTGGCATTATAGGATGGTGCCATCATATTTAGTTTATGTGGTACTGGGAATTGAACCCACACCTTCATGAATGCCAGACAAGCACTCTATCCTTTGAGCTACATCCCAAACTCCATTTATACCTTTCACATATACTCAAATATGTACTAACCCTTTGAAGATTTACTTTCTACCTCAAATGGATCTGTTGCTTTTCATGGTTTTTGTGTCACACTAGAAATTTTATAACACGCAAGACATAAATCAAAGTATTAATCAATCCCTACACAAAATATAATTTGCAATTAATAGTCAGCTTTTAAATTCTTAATAAAAAGTTGGTATTCAGGCTGGGGAGATGGCTCAGAGGATAAGAGCACTGGCTGCTCTTCCCGAGGTCTTCAGTTCAATTCCCAGCAACCACATGGTGACTCATAAGCANTGTCCCACAGGGATACATGCAGGCAGAATATTGTATATATAATAAATAAATAAACTTTAAAAAAAAGTTGGTATTCATAGTAAGCACAGATCATACCACTTGACTTAAGTAGTTCAGTTCCATAAGTTAAATACTTGAATTTACATTCAAATTATACCTCAGTGAAGGAACGAGATGTCAAGTATAATAGGGTCAAAGGGAACATGAGAATGCTAAGCCCCTGGTTATTAAATAGAAAACCAGTCATACACAGTAAACACAGAACAAATTAAGTTCAAAAACTCTGCCGAAAATACATTTTTGAAATAGGCATTATAAGGAGGAATTATTTTAGTAACATTACCCTAGTTCCTATTTAAGAATCCATGCATCTTTCATAATAAATTTAAGTAATAGCAAATAAATGAGATGTCTAATATAATTACTGTACAAGTAATTCTTGAAAGGAAACAGATAAACATATTTCCTTGTAAGAAAGTTTAACACACTCTGTGGAAATGGAAGAAACAAAAGTCATATACTACAGAGTCAAATTAGAGTTCAAAAATAAACTCAGGTTTCAGTTATTTGATAATGTACTTGCATTTTGCTTTAGGTTAGATATGCCTTCTGAATTTTCGGTTCTGGAAATTTGAGCCTTGGTACACAGAGGTGAGAGGTGGGACTGGGACATGAGGGCTCCTCTCTCCTGTATAGGTAGCTGCTGCACTAACTTTGTCACTAAAATGGCTTCCTTCTGGCATGACTGTCCTGTCTTATCTATCATGGGATGCCCTCTGTTGTGTTACGATGTGAGCAAGTGGGTCCGGACCAGATGCCAAGCAGGTGCCAGCATCATCCTCTTAAATAGATCAGGTTCTAGAATATTTAGAGAAAATGACTTCTATTCTATTAAATTCAGCAGGTCTTAAGTATTTTGCTGTGACAGCATAATACAGTCTAAGCTGAGTATGGTGGTGCACACCTTTAGTCCAAGCACTCAGCAGAGACAGGTAGATCTCTGTGAGTTCAAGGCCAGCCAAGATTCTAGGGCTACACAGTGAGACCCTGCCAAAAGAAAAGCAAAACAGTTGTAGTGATGTATGCCTATATTCCAAATTACTTGGAGATCTGAGGCAGGAGGATCACTAGAGTCTACAAGTTTGAGACTAATCTGGAGAAGATAGTAAGCCTTTGTTGCAAAAGAACCAAAAAGAAGAAAAACAAAGCACCAAAAAATCCTGTCAGTGTCTGAACTTAAGTAACCATCCAGCTGCAATGCTATTTTTTAGATAAAGTGGGGTATCAACTTCAAAAATGAGAAATACCTTCATGCTTGATGTTATAAACTCAAAATAGAAGTTCTCATTAGAAAATTACTGGGTTGGTTGATTTATTTTTGTACAATATAGACATCCTCCTTGCTGAATGTTGCTAAGATTAAAAAAGTGATTGGTTAATTTCTAAAGCAGGATTAGGAGGGGAAGGAGGTGGTGTATGGTCAATTAATTCATTAATCCTGGGAATGTATGATCAAGACTTTAGGGGCTTTAGGGGAACATAAAAATAATTGAGGATTTAAAATGAAATATATGGATCTAGAAATACAAAGTGAGGTCTGTAAAACAGAAATCAATAAATGTTTAATTAAATTCCCAAATTTGTCAGCTTCCATAATTAATATGTTTCATATCTGTAAACATTTCATTACATTTTAAAAAACCATCTGTAAGTTGTATTTTCTCATTCTGTTAATGAGGGTATGCATGTATGGTGGCTGCTGAGAAATTATAACCAATTCATAAATCAAAAGTTACTTGTAACCAAATATCATAAACTATAATTACAAATTCTTAGCCACGTGTTGTTCAGTAATGAATTATGCTTCCTGAGGGATGCGGGTTGTTTTAAATTTTTTTGACATAACGTAGGAGAGAGGCTCTACAAGTGAAAAAGACTTCAGCTACAGAACATTTAAATCAACCCTGGAGGTAATGACTAGGCTCTACATAAAAGTAAGTGCTAACTGAATGAGTACATACATGTCTTATAGGAAAACCTATAATTGAGAATATTAGTATCTGATGGTAAGTATTTCAGTTATTTGCAGAAAATGTCCCTAAGTTTTTTTTTAATTTTTTTTTAAAAAAGTCACCTTTGAAATTCATTGTCAACACTCTGATCTTCTACCCAAAGTCTGTATTAGTCCTGTATTTCATAACTTCCAATAGTAAGTTCAAGACTTGGTTTTCATAGAACGTACTTCTCAATGATCCAGTTCTCTGCATCTGCGAGACTAACACTTTGTCCTTCCTCCAGATATTGTGTTAGCCATTTCCTGTTGTCCTTCTAAATAGATCCTTCAGAGTCTGGAGAGATGGCTTCATGGGTAAAATGCTTACCATACACAAGCAGCACGCCCCGCCTTCAGTTCCCTGCACTCATGTAAGAAGCCTGGCATGGCAGGCCGGCACGTGGAATATCAGTGCTGGGTAGGTGGAGGTAGAAAGATCCCTGGGGTTTGCTGGCCAACTAGCCTTGCCTAATCAGTGAGGAACATTGTCTCAAAAATCAAGGAGCAACACCTGATGGTGCCCTCTGGCCATCACACACAGGCACACACAAATGCACAAATATCCAAAAACACAGATACATGCCCACACATGCTCACAACTCATATATATGTAAATAAATAATGAAAAATAGCAAACAAATCCTTCATCTAGCACTCCCTTTATCTTTAACATTTATTTAGCATAGACCGAGGCTACTCTGTGCCAGGCAGAATGCTAGGATTTAGGAAGTTAAGAGTCAATGCAACACAGCTTCTTTCTCAGAGAACTAACTAGAGGTGTATTGTCCCAGTGCTCAGAATGTTGCCTGTTCACCAGCAGTAATAGCAGCAGAACCGTCCCTTGATAGGAACACCAACTCTCAAGTCTCTCTCAGATCCAGTGAGCTTGAACTTTCTCTTTAACTAGAATATTAGGTGATTGATGTGGCTGTCAAAACCTGAGCAGTACTGTGGAGCAAGAGATATTAACCAGATAGATAGATTGTTGCTTTATACGACGGATGAAATTAGGTTCATGTGCTCCTCGGTGGCCTCAGCTTCTACATCCCTCTTGAACCCTTTTCTTTACCCCCACCCTCGTAATCCCTGTGATAGTAATTGTCAACTTTATGAGAGTTATAAATGTAGTTTTTTAACCTCTTTGGAGGCTCACCACCCGTCTCCCAAATAAATACACGGAGACTTATTTTTACTTAGGAATACCTGACCTTAGCTTGGTTGTTTCTAGCCAGCTTTTCTTAGCTTACATTATCCTCTTTAACTACATTTTGCCTCTGGGCTTTTTAACCTTCTTACTCTGTGTCTGGCTGTGTGGCTACCCCCCCGTGTCCTCCTCTCCTCCTTTTCTTTTCCCCCTTCTTCTCTCTCTCCTATTAATTCTCTCTGCCTCTTAGCTTCACCTATCCCTCTCTCCTGCCTTAGCTACTGGCCATTCAGGTCTTTATTAGATCAATCAGGTGCTTTAGACAGGCTTTACAGAGTTAAACAAGTACAGCATAAAAGAATGCAACACATCTTTGCATTATTGAACAAATTATTCCATGGCATAAAATGAATGTAACACATCTTAAACTAATATTCCATAACATATAAATACCTGGGAAAATTTATCTGTGGGGGATTATCTTGTTAATGCGGGATGAACCATCTCAATTGTGGGCAGCACCATTCACTGGGCAGTGGATCCTGGACTGTATAAAGTGGAGAGAGCAATATGAGCATCAGGAAGCATTTATCTCTCTCTGATTATTGTATGTGGGTTTGATATCTCTAGCTGCTGGAAGTTCCTGCTGCCTTCCTTGATTTCACCATGATAAATTATACCTTTCAACTGTGAGCCAGAATAAACCTTTCCTCCCTTGATACACGATTAAATGAACCACGATTAATAAAACCTCAGGATCAGAAAATGGGGTTCAACCTGAAGATCTGGCTCTTACCTCAACCTCAGCCCAAAATGGTGATCCTACCTCCAGGAATCTCAGAATGAGGCTGTGTCTGAGAGCCCCCCCAATCTTATATTCTTCTTTAGGGCTGGGATTAAAGACATACACCCCTGGGATTAAAGGCATGCACCACCTGATTTCTATGGCAACTAGGGAGGCTACTGGGATTAAAGGTATGTGTTACCATAATTTGGTCTGTAAGGCTGACCAGTGGGACCTGTTTTACTCTCAGATCTTCAGGTAGTCTTTATTTATTAAAATGCATTTGAAATGTCACTACCGTCACTCAAGTTACATTCGTAGTAGTATTTTATCACCACACTAGGAGAAGAACTCAAGAAAATACCCATTTTTGAACACACAGAACAGCCTTCTACCAGCAGCACAACCTTCAAGTATAGATCTTGCACTCGTTCACTCTTTCGTGTATGGACTGCACCTCTTCTTCACTAATGTTTCCAATGGTTAAGTGCTGGGATAAACACTGTGCTTTTGTAGCCCATGAAAACAGCTAACATTTTCCGAACTTATATAATTAGATCAAATATTTCATTGGCATGTATAAATTATGCATAAATTCATTATGTTATTTCCATACACGTATCTAATGTATTTTGATTTTACATTTATTTCCCTCTTTTGTCTGCTGTCTAATATACGTTGACTCCCTTCTTCCTTCCAACCAGTCTACATTCTACTTTAGTACCTGTTGTTTTATTTTGTTTTGTTTTGTTTTTTTGGTGATCCAGTGTGCATTTCATTAGGGTGGCTTATAGAAGTGTTGGTGAGAGGTTATTTGTAGAAACTCGGGCAATTTCCCTGTGACTTAAACACTGAAGAAAATGTCTCTATGCCTTCCAGCGACCAATAATTGAGTACCCATCCTCAGGGAGGGGAGGGGTGGGATCTCACAAGCCCTTCCATACTTCATGACAGGATGTTGACAGACTCAATTGTGCAATATCCTCAAATGAAAGGCTAGACTGAGACTACTTAGCCATCTGAATGAATGCAAATGAATTGATGCTAGATAATTCCCTTATTTCCTAGAGTTGATATAAATGGGAGCCACAGTGCAAGCAGACATAATTCCCAACTGCTGGTACAATTCAATCGGAAGGAACAGAAATGGTAAACAATATGTGGTCTTATAAATGCCCTTTTATACATCAGTGTCCAGATAGCAAACACTCAAATAGATGGAATGTAGAAATGAATCTTAAACCATCTAAAAAAAGAATGGGAATAGAGCAAAAAAAATACATATACAGGGCCAATGGCAAAATCACAAAGATGGAATAAATGAACCCAGTTAGTTTTGTAATTACAAATTTTGTTAACTTGTCTAATTAAAACAACAACAACAGTAATCTAGCCTGCTGTGACTGTAATCTGAGGCTTCAGAAAACTCAGGCAAAAGGATGGCTTTAAGTTTGCTTAATTATTTAATTCTAGCCTGACCTATAGTGTAAGACACTGTTTCAAGAAGGAAATAGAATAAGAATTAGAAAACAAAGCTCCAAGCCTTAGTTTAAAAAAATTATACAAAGTATTGTTTAAACTGCGCATATCTAAAGTGAAGTAGCACAGAAATGTTGAAAGTCACATGACTGAAAAATCATATTACATCAGTATTAAGCCAAAACAGTTTGAATTATCTATAGTCCTGGCAAGAAGTAGCCTGAGAAGTGAAGTGTATGCCCGAGAAACCACTTGCAAAGGAAAACTCAGTGTTCTCCAGTGGAGCCTAACTAGACATATAAACCATACTTATGAGTAGGCCCCATGCCCAGCAGTACATGGTCAACATAAGATGAATTCAGTGGCTTTTTTTTAGGTTTTTGTCTTATATTTCTGTGTTTGGGCATTTTTTTTATTTTACTGCTCTTTTGCTTGTTATACGCTAGTTTCCTGCTTTGTGTTTTCATGGGTTTTGTTTGTGTGTTTCTTGTACTTTTTTCTTTTAAAATATCTTTTTTAAAATTTGCCCATTTATTTTATAGAGGGAGAGAGGGGGGGGCATGGGGTTGGTAAGTGGAGAGTTGGAGGTTAGAGAGGATCTAGTAGAAGTTGGAGGAAGGGAAATTGTGATCAGACATATTATATGAAAATATTTTCAATGTAATACTTAGAGAGAATGATACTAATGATAAAAATGTGCTATATACTGTAAAGTTACCAATAAAATGTTATTACATTAAAAATGTATGTCTAAGGATAACATACTACTGAGACACATGTATGTACACACATTACACAAAATGACTGAAGCACATGCTGAACTACTGAAAATCTGACTACATTTTAGAAGCTTAAGTAATCTCAACACATGTATAAAAATCTATTCTCTAATATCTCATTCTTTCTAATCCCAACTGCAATCAAAATTGAGAATAAATGAGACAATAGAAATTAAATATACTGCACACTTTTAAATGGTTGTAAAATACCATTTGACAGGTAAAATTGGTATGACATGCAAGCATAAGGACCTGAGTTAAAATCTCTAAAACCCAAGTGAAAAGCTGTACATTTGTGTCTATAACCCCAGAATTGTGACAGGTAGAAATAGGAGAGTCACTGGGGCTTGAAGATTGTCAGCCTAGCTCCAGGTTTAATAATAGCCTCTGTTTCAAGGAATAAGACACAGAGTGATGGAGTAGGACACCAGATGTCCTCCCATGGCCTCTGTATGGGTTCACAGGTGCATGGAATCACATACACATGTGTGCTTACACCACACACACACACACAATTAAAAAAGAAAACAATTAACAATGGTGACAAATAGCTGCTAAAACATCCAAAACAGAGACGAAAAGCCAAAGCAAGCCAAAAGAAACACCAGCATAAGAGATTTCCAAGATGAGAATCACTGACCAGAATGTAGATTGCTCTTATAAAAGCTGCTCGGAATAGAGGGGACCTGGAGTAGATTTAGTGTGGAGACAACACAGGCCAATCCTTGAGACTGTGTCAATGAGAATAGGGAGCAAAAAGACCCCCAGAGGAAACTAAGGAGGCAAGGTCCTGTGCTGCAGAGTGCTGAGGCTCAGGGTTTATGTGAAGTTTTGCCCACCTTTGCTAGTGCATGGAAAGCACTAGTATTCCCTTAGATAGAGATGCAAGAGTTATTTAGGTCTCTGGAGAGGATGCATTTGCCCAGACCACTTGGGAACTCTCCTTCTGAAGCAATGCTTCACGCACTGGTGCTGGCTTTGGAGAAGGAATTCTGTCAAAAAATAAAAGCCACAGAAAGATGCTTAGAGATGAAAAGCCATACGTTTTTGAACAAAAGGATATCTTCCAAGTAAATAAGTATGTGTTTGGTTGTAAAATGGCAAGGGAGTTCCTTTGTATTAAAGAGCTGGAGAGATGGCTCAGCTGTTAAGGGACCCACGTTTAATTCCCAGAATCCACATGGTGGCTCATAACTATTTGAAACTTGCCACGGACTGGTCCTCGCAGGAACCACGAACCGAGGGAGAACAAGGGTGAAGGCTAAGGAGAACTCAGAAGCCGGCGAATGACAGACAGACACAACTCCGATGAGCTTTGAATCTGCTGCGATTTTACTGAGATCTAGATAGGGTTTATATACTCAAACAGGCATAATCAAGCTGGCATGAATACAGAAAGTAAAACAATACAGCAATTATGTTTATCTCACCTTGCGGTTAAAACAGATGGTCCAAGCTCTTTTAGGAAACTCGTCTCACACCATAAACCACGAGTACCATTTCCACCAGCCCAGAGCTCTTTCTCTTGTGAGAAAGCTTAGATAATAGTCATCATCATTCCATTTTAATATATTTGCCCAATATTTTATGTCTGGCTTCATGGAATCTAAGATTTTCTTTCTTTCTTCATAAGTTAATATGCACCAGGGTTTTTGACTTCTAGCTAGCCTTTCCAAAAATGGTAAGGAATTCCACTCTCTACACTTCCCCTCATGATTTACCCATCGTCTTCCTAATTCATCATACCCACCTGTATATGGAAGTGGATCTAGGTAATTCCCTGACTCTTAGTCCATCGGGGTGCAGTCCACCATTTCCCAGAGATCAAATATTGGATATATCCCCCTGGTAGATGACATGTGGGGATTGCCAATTTTTAAGCTCTCTTTCCGTGGAATCCCCGTGTAGACTATGAGCATTTCCCTTCAATCTTTCTATTTTCACTTTCTGCGTATTTGTCTCATCCAAACTGTTTATCATTAATTCTTTTTGCTCTAAATCATTCATGAATTCCCCCAAAGATTTAACTGAAGCATTACGCATAATATTT
>LOJH01036805.1:5190-15424 GCA_001685095.1 Ellobius talpinus | reverse complement strand
CCGTGCGGGAGCCAGGCGGGAAGAAAAGCAGGCCTGCTCTCCCCTATCACTACACCATGTATCTTCTCATTTCTTATAAACATAATAAATTGCTATTAAATATGCCTAATAAATAACTCATTTACCTTTGTCTTTCCAAAAAGTTTCATAATAGCGAAGAGTGGTTGGGTCCAATAGAAGCTCCAGCACTTGGGAGACAGAGGCAGTAGGACTGAAGGCTAGAGGACAGTGCCGTAACATCAGGAGAACCAAATAAAAATAAGTCAGATGTGATGTCTTTAAAGCATAGTAGAATATCATGGAATGACACAGAAAACCCACAAATGCATATAATTAAGTAAAAAATGTCAATCTGAACAAGCTATGTAGTGTATGATATGAAAAAGTTAAAAAATGTAAAAGGAAAGAGGAAAAACTATCTAATATTGGATTCCAGCTCTACAATGTTTTAGAAAGAACAATTATACTACAAACATCAGGAGACTGATCATGTGATTTGGAAGGAGAGAGAGAAATATGTGGGACAGGGAGGTTTCTGAGGTTAATGAAAGTATTCTACATGGTACTATATTGGTAAATAACATATCACTTTGCATTTGCTGAAATATTAGGAATGAACAATACCAGGAATGGATGCTGTTGTAAACTGCAGACTTTGTATGATAAAGATGTGTCAGAGTCAACCAGTGTACCCATATGGTGCTGTTTAGAGGACAGAGATAAAGAAGAACTCTACTTTTCATTTTGATTTTTCTGTAAATTAAGCCTTTAAAAAATTAAAGTCTGAATTTATGTGTATAATGCTAGCAAGGTACTATATGAGTTAATTTGGCCTAATCAGTGCCAATAAACAGATATTTTTAAAGCTCCATATACTTAGAATTGTGATGAGCTGGGATATATCAATAAAATTAACACTTTTTAACTTTTCATTATTGATTTCCTGCAAGATTATTTAACTATGGAAATAAAAGAAAAGAAGAAAATAAATAATAAATAACTCTGAGCTGCCCTTCTCTGTGGGTTCTGCATCCACAGATTAAGACAGAGATTGAAAATATTTGGAAATAATAATCCCAGTATTAAACATGTAAGATTTTTCTTATCATCATTCTATGATTCATGCAGTATAACAATGTTGTATATAGCATTTACATTGTATGGGATATTATAAATAAACTGGGGTGATTTAGGTATATGGAAATGATGACTTCTGCATGATCTCACTCATATATAGAATTTTTTTGTGTGTATAAATGTTTTGCCTGCATCTATATATGCTGTGGGACAATAGTCTTTTATCCTGTCACTTGTATTATTTTTAATAAAACGCTATATTCTGTCAATTATGTTTTAAATAAACGCTGATTGGTCAGTAGCCAGGCAGGAAGTATATGTGGGACAACCAGGCATGAAGTAGAGGTGGGGCAACGACAACAGGAGAATCCTGGGAACAGGAAAGATTTAGTCTGAAGTCCTCACCGAGACACAAAGGAAGCCAGACACACAGCAAGCAAGATGTGACTGCCTCGCTGAAAAAAGGTACCAAGCCACATGTCTAACACACACACAAGTATTATGGACTAATATGTTATAAAAGTTAATAAGAAGCCTGAACTAATAATTAAGCCAATCAGTTTATAATTAATGTAGGCCTCTGTGTGTTTATTTAGGGCTAAAGGGCTGTGGGACCAGGAGGAACAGAAACCTCAGTCAACATATGTATGTGCACCATGTACAAGCAGTGCCTGTGGTGGCCAGAAGAGGGAGCCAGATTCTCCAGAACTGGAGTTACAATGGCCTCCATGTGGGTGCAAGGAACTGAACCTCAATTCTCTGGAGGAGTAGCAAGTGCTCTTAACTACTGATCCATCTCCCTAGCTCCTATCTAGATTTGTTTTTCCAATATAGGGTTTCTCTGTAGCTTTGGAGCCTATCCCAGAACTCACTCTGCAGACCAGACTGGCCTTGAACTCGCAGAGATCAGCCTGCCTCTGCCTCCCAAGTGCTGGAATTAAAGTTATGCATCACCACAACCCAGACTGTGTAGAATATTTTAATTTGATTTCATAGAAGGAAAAATAATGGCTCTCAGAGGTGGGAGAAGATCAGGACATGCTGACCAGTGTTAGGTAACATAACTGTGATAGGCATAAGTAGTTCCAGTATATTACTGTAGAATAGGTGGTTATAGACAACAGAAAGAGATATTTCAAAGATTAGAAAAAATGGATTTGGAAAGTTTTCATTATTAAGAAATGATAAATATTTAAGGTGATAGGCTTATTAAAATTGATTTACATATTATAGAATTTATACCTGTATTCAATCAGTATGCCTTATGCTATGAATATGAATAAAATTTATTACTTAAGTTAAAAATATTTGAGAAATTCATAAGATATATGCACATAACTGTGCCCTTTTCTATCTATGGATTTTTGGTGTCTGTCGGGGTTATGGAAGCAATGGCACATGTAAACTGGGTGAGGGCTACTACTTTCGAGTTTCTTCCAGTAGCAGCAGGGCTTTTAGTAATTTACTTGTCAGTTTGCTACCTGTGAGTTCACAATCCATCTGCATCATTGTATGTACATTTCACAGACTTGATTGCTGGCACTATTGAGATCGTGCCTAGAGAGTAAAGAATCAGGACCAATAGAATGGCTTAGCAGGTAAAATCTCAATCCCTTTAATTCATATAAAAATCCTGATGCAGTTTCCAGTGAGAGGGGAAACAGAGACAGAAAATTCACTTAGAAGCTTGCAGGCTCACTAGCCTCGCATAAGCAGCATGATAGAAATGAAAGAGAAACTACATCTACAAGGTGGAAGGAGACACCCCTGAAAATTGTCCTCTGACCTACACATTCAGGCCATGTCACAGTCCAGTATGTAAATGATTGGGTGATGGTGTGGCTGACTAGGAGCTGCAGTTTAATGGTACTGCCCAGCATATCAAAAGGGTGTCATATCGTTTATCATCAGTCTGGTCAAGGTTGGAAGCAGTTTCTACTAAAGGTGTGTCTATTTTGTGTTAGTTTGAAATCATAGTCTGAAGAATTGTAAACTTGGGACTCTGCATTTAGTAGTAAGCAGTNAATTGAGAGTAGGAACTGTACTATTCTGTAGGTGTCCTTTCTCTGCTCACCTGAAGATAAAAACCAAGAAAAAGCCCTCCGAAAGGGAATGGCAACATGACATGTAGATAAAGAACATGGATGCAATGAAATATTGATTAATTGAATTGGACGGGCCTGGGGATTCTGGCTAACTGAATTTTCTGTTCACCTGCAATTTAAATAGAAAAGTGTGTTGGTTTCTTAATTGAGGTAAATAGTACTATGATGTCTAAATCCAATTTCCATTGACTGTAAATACCCCCTTCAACCAAATTGACTCCCCCTTTGATGTCTTAGTTCATGCAGAGTGTCTGGGTTATTATTCTGAATTAATAGCAATCATTGCCCTGAGATGCTGATGGAGAATACGAAAGACAGGAGGTATATTTTTTTTAAAAAAAAAACTTTTAATAGAATAAATCTCTGTTTTGATGTTATGTGTTTCCTTTTATTTTTCTATTAAATCTTTGTTAGTCCAAGACCAGCATCAAGTCTGTAGTCTGAGAAGATCAGATTTATTGAGTCAATACATTGAAGAGAGGCAGTCAAGCAGCAGCCAACTGATCGTTGATTTACAAAAAAAGTGTAATATTAAGATTTTAAGATTCTGAGGGTATCATAAAGAAGAATTGGTGATTTCTGGGATGTTTTCTGGAATGGTATCAGAGAAAGGGGAATTAACTTTGGCTTGGATTTTTTTCACGAGGTGAGGGTGGCTTAACTTCTGGGTATCCTTAGCCCTAAATGCTGATCTCAAAGCAGATCTGGGCATCATTGGTAGAAAAGCAGTAATCACTTGGGGGAGGATGGGTCCTTATAACATTTTACAACTGCTCCATGACCCTGGGAGAAACAGTGTTTTCTGTTAACTTTGCAGCTGGCTTTATCTGTCTGTCCTCCCACCCTGATTAATGGCAGGACTGCTTATCCTCACTCCATACTGACTTTCACTCTTTTAGTTCCAGGGAACTTTTGTCTCTCTGCAGTCTAAATGTTTAATGCAACAAAATATTTTGGCCAATTAAAGAATCTTGAAAGATATGTTTTTATTAATTCAATCTACCATAACTAGACTGGTAAACTGCTGAAGAGAAGCTATTCCTTAATCTCTGAAGCTCTGTTTCTTTAGTTGCCAAATAAAGATAATACTCTTTATCTTAGCTGACTAGGATGAGACTCCAATGTGATTTAGAATGTCAAAGTGGTTTTGCAATATTCTGAGTATTATAACAATATGAAATAGCAGTATTATTATTGACATTATATGTTTTTGCCCAGCAAATCATACAACCCAAGACAGTATAGTTGAGGTTCAGGCATCTAAGTACACTCAGCAAATAAGGAGAAATAACTAATGTGTCTTAGATAGACTTTAACTATCTTATGCATGTATTCAGGCTAAAACTCAGTGGATACCAGTCCTCACAAAAGGATACTTCAGAGAAACAGCAGTTTTAAGATTAATGGTAATTAAGACTGATCTGGGCTAAAACCATGCTGCCTACCAAGGCTTTTTTTTATCTTGAAACCTTTGTATGATTTGCCAAAATTTGCTTACACATATGTGTTATGATTTGAAATTCATTTAAATCACATGAAAATTGCTTCATGATCCTTCTGCTGGGCTGAAAGTGAGTGAAATAGGAAATTACTTTGGAAGCCTCCCTCTGGGAAGATGGAGAGTATGTGGAGTGCTTAAAGGCACTGAAAAAGTTGCCATAACAGAGACTATCATTTTGCTCTGGGACTCTTAATTAGTTCCTCTACATAGGCATGAATGACATAAAGATGTTTAGGTAAATGGTAGATACATGTATGACCATGTACCTTTAAGGTATCAACTAATTGCAACATAACCATCATAATCTGTGCATGTATGTAGTATGATATCCACACAGTATGGTATGTGATTGCCTTGCAGTATACTTATCAGAATATATTTAATTCTTTAAGTGATGCATACTTACCTTATGGGGAAAACTACATGTGCTACATATTGTTTTATTAGAAAGGTGTACTGCTATTTTGTATGTGGGGGGATGCATGCCCCAGAGCATTTTTGAAGATCTGAGGACAGCTTGTGGAAAGTATTCTTCCATCATGTGGACCCATGTCATCAGGTTTGACAGAAAGTACCTTAAAGTGTTAAATGAGCCATGTCACTGGTCCAGAGGGCTAGACCGTTAGTAGGTTATTTGGTAGCTCTTCAATAGAGTCACTTTAAGAATAAAATATTTTATTATATCTATTTCCTCCTTTGTAGCAGTACTCCATTCATTCATTCATACAGAATATTACAGCTTAAGGGTATACTGAAGACCAAAAAGTTGAAAGCAAAAGGAAGAAATTGCTACTCAAAACAAAGCTTATATTGAGTCTCTAGCCTTTCAGAAATTGAGGGGAAATGAGAATATTTCCATTTTAAGAAGTTTTTCATATAAACCAGAAGATAGATTGAACATGTTTTTGGAGGGCTGTAGCAGCAGGCCCTTGTTCGTCCTGGCCACTCAGACCCGAAATAATCACACAGAAACTGTATTATTTAAAACACTGCTTTGCCCATGAGCTCTTGCTTCTTATTTTATAACTCTTACATCTTAATTTAACCCATCTCCATTAATCTGTATATCACCATGTGGCACTGGCTTACTGGCTAAAGTTCTGGCATCCGTCTCTGGCCCAGGCTACATGACTTCTCTTGACTCCACCTCCTTTCTCCCAGCAGAGGGCAACAATTATAAAAGATTCTGTAAACTGTTTTGTAGCATTGCCCAAGGAGAAATCATTTGTCATTGATAGAGTGTTTTGTAGCATGTGATTTATAATAAAAATAAATATTCTCCATTGGAAGAAAGGAATTGCTGTGGAATTCATCTAGGTTCTTTAACCAACCAGATGCAATTTACATCCCTGCAGGCACAGGCACTCTTTAAAACTATTATTTTTTGTTTAATAAGATTGATTCAATGTTATCTGGAAATTTTAGTAGCAATGTGTAACATATCTCTGTAGAAAATTATATATATAAATTTAATTCTCAAGAGTCTTGGGTGTTAAGAAATTCATGTGCAAATGTACAGCTGAAGTAGCGTTTCTATGATTCTCTCCCTCAAAGGCTAGTCCTTTCTGTGAACTCTCTATTTGCACTTTGTAAAACAATTCCCATCCAGCTTTAGCAGGGTCACAGCAATTACAAACCCCTCCCAGTAACAGCCCCAGTCAGTTGTTCTTCAAATGGTCATTTGAGTTATCTGAAAAGACACAGTGAAGTTTGCAGAAAGATTTCTTCGAGTCATTTTATATCATACAAAATGCAATGAAAAGTACAAGGCCCACATGATGCTCTCAGCACTTCTACGAATCACATCTTACATAGCCAATAGAAGAGTTTGCTTGGGACAGGCTGGCAAGTATGAATAGATAATTCATTACAAGTTCTGATTTTCTTGGGGATCAGTGTTTTTGCAGCAGTTTCTGAGACATGAAAGAGTTACACCCATCTTTTCTTAAAGGGAAATGATGGGGAATATGGCAATAAGTGCAAATCAAGCCATGTTAAGGACATCAGAAGTCAAAGTGATTCAAAACAAACTGATAATTCTGAAACCTTGGCTAGGTTTGGCACTCAAATTCTGGGCAAACCGCTGGTAAACTGCTGTCTTCAGAGGTTGTAATCTCTGAAGATTGAAGAACATTATATCATTGATCACCCCCTGCTATCAGCATTTGCTCTAGGTAGCTTATTTTATTTTATTTGTTTTTTAAAATGTTTTCAATTGAAACAGACTTATATTACGTTTATCCTCTCTTTCCTCCCTCAAGTCCCTTCCAGCCTGCCATCCCCCTCCCTGAACCTAAAGCCTTTCATTCCTTTGAGCAAGTAGCAAGAGGTTCCAAGCTGCAACACATACTCATAAGATGAAGTGGCACCCAGAGACTGAGAGTCTAGACAGAAGGGTTGCTTCTCAACTATCCAAGGACTACATAATTTTGTTTTCAGTTTTAGCTACTTAACAATGAACTTTAAAACTTTTAGTAAGTACTAATTATAATATTAATAAGGTCCCATAGGACAACTCTATACACATATATAGCACATGCTGACCAAATCCAGCAACCTTCCCCTTTCCCCTTGCCTTTTTCTTTCCCAATCTCTAGTAATAATCATTCCACTTTCAGACAATGCACTGTTAACGTGCACATACAGCACAAAAACTACGACTAGATTAAAACACAAGTCCATTAGAATGCCCTCTCCATCATATGAATGTTTGTCTCTCTTTTAAAATTCATAAATTGCAAATGAACAGAAAATATATTAGTGTTAACAGTTGGACTGTTGGAATGCACTTTAGCCATAAATGCCTTGCTCTAAGGAAAGAAATTGGTGCTTTTATCAAAAAAACTCAAGAAAGCTATTGTGCCCCTTCTGCTATGTGAAGACACACGCAAAAGCACCGAATCTGATGACTCCTTTTCTAACCTTCATGATGGTGAGAAATATTTCTGTTGCTTATAAAGTATACAGTTTAAAATAATTGATAATAATAACCTAAAGAAAGAAAGACATCATGAAGCAAAACATGTATTCAGAGTCAGTCTGGTTTACAGAAAAGCCTTTGAGAAAAATCCTAAAATTAAAACGTCAGCATTCTACATTTACAGCTACACCCTTTGGAGATAAATTTGTAGGGCATGGAAGAATTCAGATATTGGTTCTAGTAATTGTATCATTAGCATTTTTTACTGAACTGTGTTATTTGTTCCAATCTGCTATTCTTTGTGAAATACCTTGTGTGCTTCTTTCAAGGACATGGGCTTTGGAGGCTACAAGACAGGGTCTAGTAATTAATTCCTATGTTAGCACAAATGGCCATAGCCTGAAGGAATGCTGGAACACACACAAGCTCCCAAATAAATCACAGATCACACAATTAATATTACAAAATGGCTGACCATGAGTTTATCTTGGCCAGGAATCCCTGCCTCTTCGTTTTTATTTCTCTAAAGGTGTCTCTATTTAGCTAGTGGGTTTTGTAAAAGTTTCAAAACAAATACTCTGCAAATTTCCACCAGAGCAAGTAAGTCATGTATTCTTCCTTTAAAAAAATCTGTTAGTGGGGGGTTGGGGGAAAGTAGAGGAAGAAAATATAACAAAATCAAATAAATATAGCATTTTGCAAGTCCCTAAAGACTGATTCATTTAGCACCTAATATAGTGACTCTGGCTCTGAACTCGCTTCATGTTTGTGTATTTTGTCTTCTGTCAGCTTTAGAGAACAACAGCAGAAATGTCTTGCTTCTCTTTAAAATGTTGTAACTACACTGAAATGTAATTAGGCATCTGCCTTAAATGCTAATCCTGGAGAAAGAAAAATCATTGAAAGCTAAGGGAAGCTAAATTTAAGGACGAATCTTAGTTAAAAAGTATGCAGTGGTTTTTAGTTCATGTTATAATAAATATAAGATAGAAATGGAAGATATTAATAAATAATAGGAGAAATTTGGTGATAATAAATGGGAATCTTCTTTAACACATTTACAAATTTTCTGTCCAAAAGTTTTGAGAAATATTAAGTTTGTCTGCCAAAAAATTTAAAGAGTCCAAAGTTTTCCAGCACATAGACAGGACAGACATCTGAGGAAAGAATAATGCTAATGCTGTATTTCCCCCATAAATATATGCAATATTTTTCTTTTTTAGCATCTTACATTAAGTTGAGTTTTTTGTTTGTTTTTCAAGACGGGATTTCTCTGTGTAGCCCTAGTTGTCTTAGAATTCACTCTGCAGACCAGGTTGGCCTCAAACTCAGAAATCCACCAGCCTCTGCTTCCTAAGTGCTGGGATTAAAGGCATGCACCACCACCACCACTCCTAGTGGTCATCTTGATGTTGTTGTGGGACTCCCAGCAGTATGAGTGGGGACCCTTTTGCCTGCTCTTGGGACCCTTTTCCTCCTATTGGGTTCCTTTACCCAGCCTTGATATGAGGGTTTATGCCTAGTCTTATTGTATCTTGTTATGCCTTTTCTGTTGCTATCCCTGAGAGACCTGCTATTTTCTGAATGGAAATGGAGGAATAGTGGATCTGGAGAAGAGGTAAGGAGTAGGGGACAGTTGGAAGAAGTGGAGGTAGGAGAAACTGTGGTAGCTAGTGATGTATTGAAAACAAAAAATAAATAATTAAAATATGTACAATACTAAAACTAATAGTAAGGACAACACCAAACGACATGCCAAAGAGGATGGGGAAAAGCCCACAAAGCCTCAACCCTACACAAAGAATTATAGGCAACTGAGGAAAGCTAGGAGGATGAAAGGTGGTCTTCCCAAGGAAGAAGCACACCAATTGGTTGTCTAGTGCCAAATGGTCAGCCTTGACAATATACATACAAGTAATATTATAAGGGATAATCAGGCTGTATTTTAGAAGATATATACATATACACATTCAATAACAATAAAATAGAGGATATAAATTTGAAGGAGAATGGGGATGTTTATATGGGAGGGTTTGGAGTAAGAAAAGAGGAGGGAGAAATGTTGTATTATAATCCTCCCCCAACAAAAGATGAAAGCAAGGTATGGAAGTGCACACCTATAATCCCAGCATTCTGGAGGCAGAGGGAAGCAAATCTCTGTGAGTTCAAGGCCAGCCTGGCCTACATAGAGTTCCAGGACAACCAGGACTATATAGAGAGACCCTGTATTTATTTGCTTTTGAGTTCATTTTCTTAAAGGTGGCTCCCTAGTCATTAGGAAAATAGATTTGTAGGTTAGATTTACATCTCAGAAGGCAGGGAAATTATTCATAATTGCAACATTTCTAGAGTGCTTGAATAAAGATGGGGTTTGCAGGCCTGTCCAGCTGTTGTAGGGAGGAGGGCCTGCTTGTTCATCCTGGCCGCCTGGCTTGCTTAGCTCCAAAATAACCACACAGAATTTGTATTAATTAAATCACTGCTTGGCCCATTAGATCTAGCCTCTTTATTGTTTTAACCCATTTTTATTCATCTGTATATCACCATGTGGCAGTGGCTTACTGGGAAAGATTGAGCATGTCTGACTCTGGTGGCTCCATGGCGGCTCTCTCTCTCTCTCTCTCTCTCTCT
>LOJH01036802.1:3193-15683 GCA_001685095.1 Ellobius talpinus | reverse complement strand
CGGGGTATAAGCTAGCCATGTGGGAGCTGGGCGGGATGAAAAGCAGGCCTGTGCCACTCCCCTAATCACTAAACACTCAGGATGATTTTTTTCTAGTTCCATCTATTTGCCTAAAAATTTCACAATGTTATTGTTTTTTTTCAGCTGAGTAATATTCCATTGGGTAAATGTACCACATTCTTTTTATCTGTTCATCAGATGAGGGTCATCTAGGCTATTTCCAGTTTCTGGCTATTGCAAAAAAATGCTACTATGAACATAGATGAGAAAGTGTCCTTCTGGTATGATTGAGCATCCTTTGGGGGGTATATGGCCAAGGTTAGTATAGCTGGGACTTGAGGTAGATTTGATTTCCAAAGTGGCTGTACAAGTTTGCACTCCCACCAGCAATGGAGGAGTGTTCCCCTTACTCCATGTCCTCTCTAACATAAGCTGTCATTAGTGATTTTTACATTAGTCATTCCAACAGGTGTAAAATGGTATCTCAAAGTCATTTTGATTTGCATTTTCCTGATGGCTAAGGATGTTGAATAATTATTTAAGTGTATCTTGGCTATTTGAGATTCTTATGTTGAGAATTCTCTCTTTATATATGTACCCCAGTTTTAATTCAATTATTTGGTATTTTGATGTCTAGTTTCTTGTGCCTGTGTGAGATGTGGGGTTGATGAAGATCATTTCCTATTCTGTAGGCTGCCATTTTGTCTTATTGACAGTGTCTTTTGCCTTACAGAAGCTTTTCAATTTCAGGAGGTCCCATTTATTAATGGTTTACCTCAGTGTCTGTGCTACTGGTGCTATATTTAGAAAGTTGTTTCCTGTGCCAATGTGTTCAAAGCTACTTCCCACTTACTCTTTTATCAGGTTTAGTGTAATAAGATTTATGTTGAGGTCTTCAATCCACTTTAACTTGAGTTTTGTGCATGGGGATAGATATGGATAGCTTTGCATCCTTCTACATGCTGACATCCGTTTATGCCAGCACCATTGTTAAATATGCTTTCTGTTTTTCACTGTACAATTTTGGCTTCTTTGTCAAAAATCAAGTGTCCATAAGTGTGTGGATTATGTCTGATCACAATGGAATAAGCCTAGTTATAAAACAGCAATAGAAAACACAAAATACACATTATCATAGATATTGAAGATCACCCTACTGAATAATGAATGAATAATTGAAGAAATAACAAAAAATTAAAATTTACTAGAGTTTAACAAAAATGTATAATTTGGCTTCTTTGTCAAAAATCAAGTATTCACAGGCGTGTGGATTAATATCAGGGTCTTCTATTCAATTCCCTTGATCCACCTGTTAGTTTTTTATGCCAATACTGTGCTGGTTTTATTATTATAGCTCTAGAGTAGAGCTGGAAGTCAGGGATAGTGATAACTCAGGAAGTTCCTTTATTGTACAGGATTATTTTGGCTATCCTGGGTTTTTTGCTTTTCCATATGAAGTTGAGTACTGTTCTTTCGAGGGCTGTGAAGAATTTTGCTGGGATTTTGATAGGCATTGCATTAATATGTAGATTGCATTTGGTAAAGTTGCCATTTTTACTATGTTAATCCTACTAACCCATGAGCCTGGGAGATCTTTCCATTTTCTGGTGTCTTCCTCAATTTCTTTCTTCAAAGACTTAAAGTTCTTGTCATACAGGTCTTTCACTTGTNGCTATCCTGGGTTTTTTGCTTTTCCATATGAAGTTGAGTACTGTTCTTTCGAGGGCTGTGAAGAATTTTGCTGGGATTTTGATAGGCATTGCATTAATATGTAGATTGCATTTGGTAAAGTTGCCATTTTTACTATGTTAATCCTACTAACCCATGAGCCTGGGAGATCTTTCCATTTTCTGGTGTCTTCCTCAATTTCTTTCTTCAAAGACTTAAAGTTCTTGTCATACAGGTCTTTCACTTGTTTGGTTAGAGTTAACCCAAGACATTTTATATTATTAGAGGTCATTGTAAATGGTGTTGTAAAGTAATTTCTCTGTGATGTATATAAATAGGTCACAACTGCACAAATATCTACAATTATTTCAGTTAAGATATCATTAATAAATTGTTCATAATGTGTCAATGAATGATTCTGTATACCATACTATAGGAATCAGAGTTGTCTAAGGAAGTGTGGTTCCAGGTTCTGATAGTAAAAGTACAAGGAAAGTCTAGGGCATCTAGTTGTTCCTGGGAACAAACAGGGTTTAAAGATCAATAGCAAAATGCAGAGAGTCACAATAACCACAATAAATGGTTCCCACAGTCAAAATTTGGGACAATTTGGGCTTAAAATAATGTAGTCAGATGATTGTAAACTATTGAATAAAATGCATGAATCCAAAGTTATATCCATAAGTGAATATCTTTCATAATTTATAGTTTTAATTATTCAAACTATTATGATTCCATAAATCAATAACTAAAAGTAGATAATTAACCTTATACTTTAATGTATTAGGCAGGGGTCTCTAGAGGAATGTAACTAATAGAGCATACATATAACACATGGGAATTTATTGTATTAGCTAGCACAGTAAGGCTGTGTACTCCAACAATGTATGCACAGTGGCCGAGAACCCAGCAGCTACTCCATCTGTGATGATGAACACCTTGGTCATTCCAATCAAATGTAGACAGCCTAGAAGATTTTTATAGTTTCTGCAACTCCAGATACAGAGTAACTGATGCCATCTTCTGTCCTCTGTGGGTACCCACATGCACTCATACAGATGTAGACCAATACATAAATAAAAATAAAAATTAAAGAAACATAAGCATTATGGATTCTTTTTGGTCTCAGCCTCCAGCCCCATAGCTCCAGGGCATCAGAATCACTTAGGCACCCAACATGCAGCCAACATACTGCATAGATTCTGCACTAGATGCAGTGTGTGGTTTTTAGATGACAAAGCATCTAGAATTGGCCAACTGAGACCACTTCTGCATATACTCAAAAGGGGGAGCAGTGAACTCTAAGTTCAAGATTTTGGTTCTAAGGAAGCTTGCTGAGAAGAACTGGAAGGGAAGAGTAACCAGAGAAAGGGGATTTATAGTAATGCCACAGGAAATAAACATCTTTTACATACACACACACTAAACAAATCCTTAATTATTAAAAGTTTTAAATATCTGATATATCAGTACACAGAATCAATCTTGAGAGCCAAGAAGGACCTTCTACCATTCTTCACAAATAATTAGCAGATTACTCTTATGTATGATATGGTATGGGTGCTATGGAGCTAGACCTATCTTCAACAGTTGCATTTGGTATATATTGAATCTGTTGCTCATTTACTGTATTTTTGAAGGACATTTTTAAGAATTGTTAACAGAATTTGAGATGTAGGTGACTTGGGAGAGTTCTTGCTAGCTGTGCATGAAGACTCAGGAACATCTGAAGCACAGAAACCAGGCATGGTGGTGTATGCCTGTATTATCAACACTCATGGGGTAGGGGCAGGAAGACCAGAAGTTCAAGGTCATATGTCCTCAACTATAAATTTGATACCAGCTTGGGATACATGATATTTTGTCTCCTCTCTTCCCAAGGCTATTAATATTGCATACCTCACTGCTTCTATGTGTCAAATGATGTTCGTGCTCTCAGTTGGGTTTTATTTTGGTGTCTTTGAGAAAGGGGTGGGGAGACAGTAATTAGGATATCTAGGCTCTGTATATGTTCTACCACATATGTTAGGTTTCAGAAATTTAAAACTATCTATTTCTATTTTGAAGACTTGAAAAATCAGTATTAATTTACATGTATTTTTTGATACCTGAAAGATTTTTTTATTGTTGTCATTGTTTGTTTGTTTGGAGACAGGATCTCTCTTTGTAGCTTTAGCTATCCTAAAACTCACTATGTAGATAGGATGGCCTGGAACTTACAAAGAGATCTGCCTAGCTCTGCCTCCCAAGTGCTGAGATTAAAGGTGTATGACACTACACCAGTTATGATACCTGAAATTTTAATGAAAGAACAGGAAGTATATATCTTCTCATGTCAATCGATACATATCAATATTTAATGGCTACACAGAATTAAAAGATATTGATCTATAAATTATGTAACCAATCTTCTCTGGTGGATGTGTAGGGTTTTTCCAGCTTTTTAGTAAAGTGATAATTTAAATCATCAAAAGATAAATAAATGTGTGTGGTATTCTACTACTTGAATAAAGGGGTCTTAATGCTTTTTCCAAGCAAGCCTTCCTTATCAACCTCCTCTCTTTTCTTTCCCTTTATTAGACATGTATGTAATATTCATTGCATTTCTCAAGTGGCTATACCAATTTACCAAATTAAAAGCAAATTAATTAAATAATGTTTCAATATGCATGAGAAGTAACATGGCTGTGCTATCACATAAAGTATCTGTATTAGTCAGGATTCTCTAGAGAAAAAGAACTTATAGAATGAATCTCTATAAAAATATTAATATATTATTAGTATATATTAATAATACTTATTAATATATAATGTATATCTATAAATGGGATGTATTAGAATAACTTACAGGCTGTGCGATCCACCTAACCCAACAATGGCTGGCTGTAAATGGAAAGTCCAAGAATCCAGTACTTGCTCAGTCCTTGAGGCTGGATGTCTCAGCTGTCTTCAGTATATGCTGGAATCTCAAAGAAGTAGGCTCTAGTGCTAGTGGAGGAATAGACTTGCTAGGGAGGTGATAGCAAGCAAGCCAAGAGCAAAAGCTTCCTTCTTCTATGTCATTATATTGACTTCCAGCAGAAGTTGTGGCCCAGATTAAAGGTTTATCTTCCTGCCTCAAGATCTGGATCAAAGGTGTATGTCTCATTATTCTTATTACCCTAAAGGTTCAGACTAGAATTGGGCCTACCCACTTCAAAACAAGCAAATAAAATCCATCACAGGTATGCCCTCAATTTCTGGATTCAAATTAATTCCAGATGTAGTGAAGTCACAATCTTGTTCAAGGCCTCTGGTTTCTGATACACCAGCATCATTGGATCCTCACCAGATCTCCTCTGGGATATCTCATGGCTGCCACAAGTTTTGGAGATCTTGTGGGTATTGTTCCACAGGTCCAGTCTCTTCACCAGCTCCAGGAATTCCTAGATGGGGTAGATGCTAGGGTGGGTCAAACCAAGGCCTGGCTGTGGGCCTGCATGGTAGCCAAGCTGGTTAGTCCAGATCCTTGGGGCCACTAGCCTTGGGTGAGGGGGTGGAGTTATCTCCCCTAGATGCATGCCCTCAGGGTCAATTCACCCTGGGCTGTGGTGAGGGGTGAGGGCCTCCTCTGGAGCATTCAGGGGCCAGCTGTCTTGCTGTAGTGTCCAGCGAGAGGCAAGGCCAGCTTTAGTCATCTTATCTACTTGATTATTGAACTCCTCCTGAGCTGAAGTCCCCTTTGGATGAGCATTTACCTGGGCAACATGTTTCTGCACATCCCCCTTTTTCCAAGCTGAAAGCAAATTACTTCTGTTGGGTCTACAGACAAATGCTGAGAAAAAAAATGGTATTTGCTGGATCAATAGCTGCATGCCATGTATCAGGACATGTGTTAATCTGCTCAGGTAAGGACATCACATCTGGTACAGCAGCTGCAATTGGAGTCACTACCTGATTGACTTTTCAACAATCAACTGTCTTTCTCCACGATCCATCTGTCTTCTGCACTGGCCGGGAAGGAGGGTTAAGGGGAGATGTGGGGGGAACCACCACCCCTGCATCTTTCAAGTCCTTGACAGTGGCACTGATCTCTGCAGTTCCTCCAGGGATGCGATACTGTTTTTGTTTCACTATTTTCCCCGGTAGAGGCAACTGTAAAGGCTTCCCTTTAGCCTTTCCAACCATAATAGCCCTAACTCGGCAGGTCAGGGAAATAACGTGGGAATTCTGCCAACTTCCAAGCATATCTATCCCAATTGTACATTCTGGGACTGGAGAAATAACAACAGGAAAAGTCCAGGGCCCAACTGGAACTACTGTGAGTCAGACTTCAGCCAAATCTCCATTAATCACCTGGCCTCCATAATCTCCTACTTTAACTGGAGGGCCACAGCATTTCTTGGGGTCTTCTGGTATCCGTGTCAATTCAGAATCAGTATCCAACAAATCCTGGAAAGTCTGACTTTTTCCTTTCCCCCAGTGTACAGTTACCCTTGTAAAAGGCTGAAGCTTCCTCTGGGGGAAGGATTATAGAAAAGATAACAGTAAGCATTAAGGTAATTTATCCAGGTCCTCCCTCAGAAGAGGCTGGCCACCCCTTCATTCAAGGGATCTGGGTCTGGAAACTGCTCAAGGCTGGAAACTGGTCCACAGACTGAGACTGCCTTGACCCAATGCAGACTTTCATTTGTTTGAGATTTTTTTTCTGTTTATATACAACAAACAAAAATTCAGTGGTCTTCTTATCTAATTCATGCCTGGAAATACCATGATTGATTAACAAGCTCCAAAGGTCCATATGAGTCAGGCCATCATAAAATTCACTTTGCCTCTGCTGACCATCTTGGGTCAGGCCATTATGGGCATTTCATTGGTGATGCTGCCCATTAGGATAACTGCAATCACCTTGCCTTTGATGGTTCAGTGCTGCCACCTGGCCCCTGCTATCTCGGGGCCCAATTAATCCCATTGCATTTAATTCATCCAACTGAGCATCAGTGTCTCCAGCCCTAAGGTCTGGCACAAGAAAAAGGGTGACAGCAAAGCTCATCAGATGTGCTGGTGCCCCTCACCAGTCTGCATCTTACAGGATTAGTGAAGGGCGTGTCTTCTGGGCCTTCCCATTGTGGGGATTAGGATTTACACAACATATTCACTCTAGCCTTGCAATTTCCCTGAGCCTTACAATCCCTTCATCAACACTAAGCCGAGGGATATCAGGCATCTCCAACTCCTTTTCCGTAGGCCAGATTTTGACAAATGCTTCAGTCAACCATTCAAATAAACTTTTGACACTTTTTTAACTGTTCAAACTTCTATATTGAACCTAGAATCTCAACTAAGAAGGCCTATATCAATCAGCCTGAGCAGTTTTATATTCTTCCACTATTATGCCTTGAAATTCATTCCCACACACAATCTCAGACTTCTGTCTAAATGAATTAGCAAACTCATTGTGTTATTTAGTAGTGCGATGCACCTTCTCATAGACTACACCATCTACCTCCCCTCTAGGAGCCTGCTTTGCTTTAAGTCTGGCTATAGATTCAAAGGGACATCAGTATTATCTTGCCTGGCATTTCCTTCACAAAAGGCTACTGGTAGCTTAGCAGACAATGAAGGACTAATTTCCTCAGTCAAAGGTGGAAAGGGCAATGTTTCAGGGGGTGGGGGTGTGAGTACATCTGCTGATGGTGGAGAGACTACTTCCCCAGGTGGGATAAACGCTGGAGAACCTGAGAATTCAAATTACCTGACGTCTATAGAGTCTTCCCACAGTCCCCATCCCTAGGCACAGGATCTCATTCTTTACCAATTAATGTCCTTACTTTAACCACGGACACCTTATAAGACTGGGACTTGAATTTTCACTTTTATTTAGCCAATCTTATAACGAGGGCTTTGGTTTGATTTTCTGTAACTTGAGCTCTGGCTGCTGGAGAGAAGATTCTCTGCCAGGGTACACCTGAAAAACTTTAGACTGTTTATTTGCATCTGGAGCCGGTCAGTTTTATCACTGAGTTCATTGTTTTTTTTTTTCACTGTATTCTGAGATGCTAGAAGCTAGTTAATTTTATCATGGAGCTCATTCCTATCCTTTGTCAATTCATCCAGAGATGATAAGAGCAATGAACCAGCATCAGCATTTTCTTTATTTTTTCACAAACTCAGAATTTTATATGCAGAGTCACCAAATCTGTTGCCACCAACAATTGGTGAGTCAGAATAATTAAATGCATATAACTCCTTAAGTTTGTATAATAGTTCACACCATTGGCTTTTAGTACTGTCTGAGCTCCCAAGAGAGGCCTTCAGTAACTGGAGAAGCTTTGATATTTGTAAGTTTTGACAAAATGAAAAGCCTATTCTAGATACTTATAAAGGTCACTCTTATCCTTCTATTGTTTAGATCCACTCCTGGCACCAAAATCTGTATTAGTAAGGGTTCTCTAGAGAAACAGAACTTATAGAATAAATCTTTCTCTGTCTCTGTGTGTGTGCGTGTGTACACACACATGTGTATATATGTGTGTGTATATATATATGGTGGAGAGACTACTTCCCTAGGATTCAGACACTTACATGTACACCCTATCAGTTGTCATTTGAGGACACTTAAAACAATACTAGGAGTAGTTTGATGACAGGGTACAAGGAGTAATAAAGCCACAAGTCCACAGGATGCACCATGATCTTTGCTCTAAATAATCCAGCAAACAATATGCAGAGTAACTTTTGCTTTCACAGATAGGCCTGTCATCATTCATCCGATATAATAAGGGAATCTTAACAAGTATAACCCATATTTCTTCACCTCATACTTTCTCCCCTTTTCATACTATATTCCTTCCTTGCCCAGCACTGCTCTCTATGCTAAGAGAAAATAGTGAGCAAAATTCACTATCTAGGTCCTTATCTGTCCTGTGCATAATATCATACCTCAATGTATACCACCATCATATGACATGAATAAGAACTGTGATGATAGAGAGAAAGGACCCCTAGTCTCTTAATCACCTTTTAAAACAAGCTTGGTGATGTTGCCAGGTCCTGCTCCTAAGTTATTGTTGAATGCTGCCCTCTCAGCATGACATGGCCACTGAAACTCTCATAACTATGATTCCTGGACGGAGACCAGCACAAGATTGGGCCCATTAACTTTCTGTCCTGGCATGTGCTGTGGGAGAGCTAACAAGGCACTGCCAAACACAAAGTCTTTATAGAAATTTAAGGGTTACAAGGGAAGAAACACAAATCTCCACCCCTCTTCAAAGGGGGTTAATAGGCAGTTAATGGTAACTAGGAAGGATTGCTCATGAGGCCGTGCCCTTCCATAGAAACATTGTTAATAGTTATGGGTAAAGTAATATTTTTCTTCAGTGGTGTAGCTACCTGTAAGTTGCTCATGATCCTGTAAGTAACCCCATTTAAACTCACTGTTTTACCAATCTAGACTTGAAAATAATTATTTCTTTGTTTTGTCATTGGTGCCCTATCTTGGCTCTTCTCCCTGGGAAAAAACTCCCACAACACAAGCTCTAAGTTCAAGCAATCTTCCTGCTTCAACCAGCTAGTAGCAAATAGCTGATATGTGTCAGTCACCTCACCCTGTGAGGCGCCATTCTTAGACTAGCTAATAAACTGCAGGACACAGCTTGAGTACACATTCCTGAAATTGTTCTGATAATAACCTCATCGCCTAATCTTGTTCTTCCTTCAGGATGAGATCCCCAAGGTCCCAAAGGCACAAGACTTCTTTTTTAGAAAATCTGTTAACACTGTGCCCTGAATTAGTTACATACCAGTGTAGAGAGGGAAAATACTAGGAACCCTGAGATTCCTGTCTTCCCAGTCTACCTATTGGTAGGGAAATGTGAAGCAGAGGAAGCATTGTTGCTATTTCCATTTCTGTCTGTTTTTCCCCTATCTTTATATCCACCTCAGGGGCTTCTTTTTTTAGGCACCCTGTACAATGGGAATACATACCTAGGGACTCTAAACAACTGCCATCCATTCTCACAGGTCAGACCATACAAGATGGCACTAGAAGTGGCAAGCCTCCCTTCAGTGGATATCATAAACAATATCGCATTATTGATGTTTTCCTGTAAAACTAGAGAGATACAAATGAGGTGGCTGATGGGGCATTCTCAGAGTCTCTTGGAAATACTGTCATTATCCAGTTCTCTATAATAAACATTTTAAGAATTATAAGCAGGAGGAATAGGATGAAACAGCAAAGACTCATCATTTGTGTGTGTTTCTTTGGATTGTTTTGTTGGATTAAAGGAGAAAGTCTTTCATACCAAAACTTCTAGGCCCCACTCCTGTTTTTTCTTATTCTGTGTTAAGTGAATTATGACTGTGTTTGATAAGAAACTAAGAAAATACATGGAAGATGGCATGAATGAGGGAGTGGAATGCTGTGAAACATTGCCACCTGGGCATAGCATGGCTGTAGTACTCATGAGCCCACAGCAACTGTGGTTGCCTATGGAAGACCTACATAAAACTAGGCTCTTAACATTCCAGCCTGGATTGAAGAGGCTCATGAGGCCCCACACCTCCCTGAAGAGCCGCCAAAAGTTAATTGTTGATGAGAGACAGTCATTTTCTTCAGTGGTGTAGCCACTAATAAACTGCCCAAGCTCTAGTAAATGATGTACCATTCACAATCATGCAAACAACCTTAATTAAACTTGGTTGGTCAGACAAACAAATGGCCTGAAAAGGGGAAACTTATTAGAAATAAGAGTGGAGGGGGATAAGAGAAGGTAACCAGGCCGACAATAACCAAAATATATATTTGTCAAATAACAATAAAGAAAAAGAGAAAAGAAAGGAACCTCTGCCAGGCCTGTTTTTCCAAATACTCAGTACACTGAAGCAGGAGGATGTCTTCTGAGTCTAGAATCCCAAGACACTGACATAGAAATGAGCACGTTGTTCTCAGCTGAGTCCGTGTGGAAACAGCAAAATAGGAGACTATACCCAAATGGAAGTATTCACAGAAAAGGGAGCATTTGAGATATCTGGAACACTCATATCAAGATAGGGACAAGCTAGAAATTGTTGTAGTCTGTTTTCTGTGGCTGTAACAAATAACATCAAGCTTGGAGCTTATTTTAAAATATGTGCTTATTTACATCACGGGTTTGAAGATAGAAAATCCAAGAGTTGATGACCTTACTGTTTGGGCCTGTTTCGAAAACCATAATCATGGTCAATATCATCATGATGGTGTGAACAAGTGACAGATGGGGTCATAAGATGGGAAGATGAGAGAAAGTAGCCCATCTTGCTCTTTTCTTAACAAACTGTCCTCAAGGGACAAATTGTAGTCCTGTGAGTACTACATTAATTCTCTTTCAATGTGGAATCTCTATTGATAGATTTAATTACTTTCCCCAGGTTCCAACTCTTAATATCATCACAGTAAGAAATAAAATTTTCAGCATGAATCTTTGATGAATAAATAATATTCAAAATATATAATCCTTGAAAGGATGGTACACAGTTCTGGGAAGAAAACAGATAATCCAAGCTGTATAGATTTAGAGCAGAATTAGGATCTTCTACTGAGTGGGATTGACATAGAGGAGGTCTTAGAGTGGGGTGCACATGTTAAACATTTGCTTTGGCTCCAATTTCAAAAATCAGAGATTTAATTGTTGATTTCTTTGCAAATTTTGTGGACAAGAACCCTATCCAATTGTTTCAGATCAAATGCCTAGAATTCAGTAAATATTTATATTTATATCTATATTTATACGTATATTGAGATGAATTAAAGGTATAATACAATGGAAGAATGCTTGCCTGGCAAAGATGAGGCATCATGTTTAATTTCCATCACTTCAAAAACATGAAACAAAAGAAAAACAGATAAGTCATAAGTACCTACTATCTGTAAAGCACTAGAATTAAATGTCGATTGTCATTTTCTAAGTTTCAGACTTATTAAGAAAATTTATAAAACACAGCTATTTCCTGCTTGAATGAAAATGAAAACATGATTGCTTCCAGGTATGCCTGAGGAGAAAGTTTTCATTGTAAGTATGAGGGAGAGCACAGTCAGGAGCATCTAGAAGGATCCAGATTGAACTGGGCCTGTAGAATAGATCAGACCATGAGATGAAAGATATTGGGGGAGAGCCGAAGAAGAGAAAGAAATTAAGAGGCCAAGATGACCAAGAGAGCACATGTGAACCAAGAGACCAAGAGAGTATATTGCCAAAATGGGTGGGTTATATAGGAGAAAAGAAATGCTCTGGGAAGGGCAGGGCAGGGAAGGGAAGAGAAGGGGAGGGAAAGGAAGAGAAGGGAAGGGAAGGGAAAGGAAGGGAAGGGAAGGGAAAATAAGGGAAGCAAAGTGAAGCTCAGGGACTGGAGAGGTTTGGGATGGGGGAAGGTTATGCCTTTGAGGATACTTCTGAGTAGGGAGTGAGGGGGCCTAGAGACTAACATAGACTTTGATATGCTAAATAGGCACCACAGGCATAGGTTAATGGAAGAGCCATATGTCTCTTTTGTCAGAGCTAAGAAGAATGATGTAGTGATATTTTGTTTGTGTTTTAACAAATAAAACTTGCCTGAAGTTCAGAGAAGTAGAGTGGGCAGCCACTAGAGAGTTCTTACCTCTAGCAATGCTCAGACCAAATGGGTGATTCTGTCTCTACAAGTCCTCAGACTACATCTTCAGACTGCACCCTCAGACAGACTGCTTCAGACTGCTGCCTCAGACTGCACTGCTCCTGTCTCCTCCTGCCTTATATTCCTCTCTCCTTGTCAAGTTGGGAGCATAGGCCCCAGCCCCTCGCATCTATCCCAGCCCCCAGGC
>LOJH01036801.1:0-17727 GCA_001685095.1 Ellobius talpinus | reverse complement strand
AAGAAGCCTGAGCTAATGGGACAATCAATTTATCATTAATATAGACCTCTGTGTGATTTCTTTAAGGCTAAATGGCTGTGGGACCTGGTGGAAGTACAGAAACCAGGCAGGACAGAAACCCAGACAACAAATTGCACCCATTGTGGGGTGCCAAGTGAAGGCAGAGATATCTGGTGCTTAAAAGAAATCTCACACTGGCTCAGAACTGAGAGATAGACAGTTATTTATTTAGGGGAAAAACTTACAAATGAGGATTCTCTGCTTGAAGGGTGGATGGAGATGAGATCCAAAACAACCTGAACAAGCAAAATGGGAAACAGGGGAGAGGAAAGGGGCCGGATGTGATTCGTCATCCTGGTAAATAGTCTATGAGGCCACGTCCCAGTAGGTGGATAAACCCTGCAGCACACTGCCTCTTTTCTTAAAAGCTAGTCCAATTGGGCGTGTCAATTTACCTGGTCAAAAGATCACAGCCAAGGAAGGCTGGTTCAATTTAAGCCATGCTATAGAGGTGAGAATAAGTTACCCTTTTAAAGGAACAATGTACTTTTCCTTCTCAGAAACCCTGCCCTTGGTGCAGTTTGTACTTTGTGCTTGCAAAGTCTCTGCCATGTGGATGAGCTTGGCCTTCCCTTTCCTCCTTCTGAAAAAATCTTTTTCCTTTCTCTCCAACACTGAGGAGAGCCTACATCAGTGGTTCTCAACCTCTCTAATGATGTGACCTTTTAATACAGTTCCTCAGGTTATAGTGACCCTAAACATAATATTATTTTGTTTCTACTTCATAACTGTAATTTTGTTACTATTATGAATCATAACATAAATATACGTGTTTTCCAATGGTCTTGGGTGATCCATGTGTAAGGGTCAATTGACCCCCAAGAAGTCACAATGCACAGGCTGAGAACTGCTGGCCTCCATGTTTTCCCAGACTGTCAGGGCTTTCTCACTCATTTTCTCTGAGGCTGCCTGCCCTCCACCACTTTCTGTCATATGGGAGCATGTGAGCCTCATGGGTTTCTTCCTCCTCCTTCTCTTCCTCCTCCTTCTCTTCCTCCTCCAGACAGCTGCCTATATTTACAGCTTGTCTGCCCTAGAGTGTTTCTTCTAAACATCAATGAAATTGTCCTTGAGCTTCCTCTGTGTCCATTCTGAAATTGTTCTTAATGAAAACAATAACTTTCAGTAGGACCCCGGTTTACCTGCTGACATGTGGCAACCCAGATGTGGCTCCCAGGATTTCCAATGACAAGGCTTTCATGGAAAGTGCTTTATCCTCTGAGCCATCTTCCCAGCCACTGACCTGGAGTTTTAAAAGGGACACCTCCTGTGTTCCCCTTGGGGAGCTGCTGTAAAGGAGCAGGCACACAGGGAAGCAAGAGTTTATAGCCCAGTCTGCCTCACTCAATAAGGCATGCAGCTAAGAGGTTAGGAAATGCCACATAAGAGACTGGTGATCCGCTGGCTTCAAAATAAAATTTACTTCCATATATAAAGTAAAATAAAACTTTCAGTGCTCTGTGACTGGGGGAAAATAACAGACAGAAATCATTTTTAAATTTAAACTTAAATATGTTTTGATAATATTCTTCCCCTTCCCCAACTCCTTCTAGATCCTCTTTCCCCTCCCTACTCACGAAACTTTCTTTCTAAACAAAAAAACTCAAAAACCTAATATAACAAAAACGTCCCTCAAAACAATTAAAATTAAAATAATAATGTAAAGTTAAATACACACACAGATAAAACACTAAACTTTAACCAAATAAAAGCACACACAAACAAACCTGTGTAGTCCATTACATGTTGGTCAACTACTCCTGAACATGAGGTCTTTTCTGGAGTGGTTGATATACCCAATGTCACTCCATTGGGGAAAACTGACTTTCCCTTTCCCAGAAGGTATAGATCACATTCATTCATTCATTCATTTAAAAAAATAACAAAATAAAATAAGATAAAATAAAAACTATCACATCAAAATTGCTCAAGATAAATCAATGGGGAAAAAAGCCCAAGAGCAAGCTTAAGAGTCAGAGAACACTTGCTCATACCCAGGAATACTATCAAAACACTAAAATGGAGTCCATAATATATAAACAGAAGCCTGGTGCAGACATGTGCAGGCTCTGTGCATGCTGATTCAGTCTCTTTGAGTTCATATGAGCTTTGTTCGTGTTGATTTAGAGGGCCTTGTTTTCTTGGTGGCCTCTGTTCCCTCAGGCTCATCTTCCCCAGGGTTCACTGACCTCTAATTGGAGGGATTTTATGGAGACATCCCATTTAGGGATAAGTGTTCCAAGGTTTTCCATTCTATGTGTAATGTCTGACTTTAGGTCTCTATATTTGTTTCTATCTGTTGGAAGAGGAGACTTGTCTGATGATGGTTGAACAAGATACTGATATATAAGTATAGCAGAATAACATTAAGAGTAATTTCAATAAATACAGTTCTTTTTTTCTTTCTTTAGATTAGTATTTAGTTTTATACTAGGACCCTGGGAAATTTATTTTCTGGTTCTTGATTGTCCAAGCAGTGGTAGGTATGGGTCTTATCTCTTGGAGTGGGTCTTAAATCAATTATTGGTTGGTTATTCCCACGAGCTTTGTGCCACAATTGCCCTAACATATCTTGCAGGTAGAATAGAATTGTAGACCACAGGCTGGTTTGCTGTTTACCTTTTCCCTTTAGGTACCCCCAATAGTACCTTCCTGTTCCAAAGATGCTAGAACACAGGGGTGAAAGCTTTATGTAGGCGTTGGCTTGACTTCTTCATAGTCAATGAGCTGTGTAGGTGTTGTCAGCAATGGGGCCTTGCTGTAGGTTTCTGGAAAATAACCTTTTGTCTTGGCAACAGAATAGCCTTAAACTCATTGGCACAGGAAAAAACTTCTTGAAGAGAACACCATTAGCACAGGCACTAAGATCAGCAATTAACAAACAGGACCTCATGAAACTGCAAAGGTTCTGTAAGGCAAAGAACACTGTCATTTGGACAAAGTGGCAACAGCCTACAGAATAGGAAAAGATCTTTTGTAACCAACTACACATCTGTTAGAAGGCTAATATCCAAAATACATAAAGGATCAAATAGACCAGATATAAAGAAAACAGATAACCCAACTAAAAATGGGGTACAGATCTAAACAGAGAATTCTCCACAGAGAAAAATCAAATGGCTAAAAAACATTTGCAGAATTGTTCAACATTCTTAGCCATCAGGGAAATGCAAATCAAAAGTACTTTGAGATTCTATCTCACATCTATCAGAATGGCTAAGATCAATAATACAAGTGACAGGTCATGGTGACCAGGATGTGGAACAGAGAGACACTAATCTATTTTTGGTAGGAATACAAACTCATACAGCCACAATGGAAGTCAGTGTGGTGGTTCCTCAGGAAGATGTGAATCTATTTACCTCAAGACCCAGCTGTATCATTACTCTTGGGCATATACCCAAGTGAGGCTACATCCTACTGCTTTGACACTCGATCAATTATGCTCATTGCTACTCTATTCATAATAGCCAGAAATGGGACACAACCTAGATATCTGACAGAGTTAAGGGTTTTATTGCTGCAACAAGAAAACTATGACCGAAAAGCAAGTAAGGGAGAGGAGGGTTTATTTGACTTACACTTCTATATCACTGTACATCATTGAAGGAAATCAGGATAGGAACCCAAACAAGACAGGAACCTAGAGGCAGGAGCTGATGCAAAAGCCATGGAAGGGAGCTAATTACTGGCTTGCTCACCCTGACTTGCTCAGCCTTTCTTGTTCTTTTGTATAGAATCCAGGACCACCAGCCTAGGGATGGAACCACCCATAATGGACTGCCCTCACCAAAAAATCACTAATTTGGAAAATGCTTTACAGTGGATTTTATGGAGGCATTAAGAAAATTAATTAATTTAAAATTAATTAAAATTAATTAATTAAAATTAAGAAAATTTAGCCTCCCTCCTTTCATATAACGCTAGTTTGTGTCAAGTTGACATAAGACTAATCCAGCACAATGTCCCTAAACATAAGGAATGTATGAAGAAAATAAGGTACATTTACACAATGGAGTATTAATCAGCCATTAAAGAACATCATGAAATTTGAAGGTAAATGGATGGAACTAGGAAAAAATCATCCTGAGTAAGGCATCTGAAACCCAGAAAGATAATTCTGCTGTGTGTTTGCTTATATGTGGCTTAGATGCTAAGTCAATGATAACCAACTTACAGCTCATAGAACCACAAAGGGTAGATAAAGAATAAAGGACTAAAATAGATAGATCACACTAGGAGATTGAAATAAAACAGCTATGAATGGGTGGGGGGTGGAACTGGAGGATCAAGTGTCAGGAAGAAGGGAAGCACAGGGAGAGACAGTTAAAATTAAGGGTCATTTGAGGGATAGTATGGAAAGGCAATACAATAGAAACTTCCTAAAATATATCCATATATGAAAGTGAACCAGCAAATAATGGAGGCGACAGAATCCCAACCGTCTGTCTCTTTTCACACAAGGAAGCTTGCAGTACTAGGATTGGGTTACAGCTAATTGAATTTTCTTAAGGTCTCTCTGGTCTGGCATCACAGTAACTTTTTCTCTGAGTAGATGCATTGTCCTATTATCCACACTGAAGTATCTTTCTGCTAGGCTGCTTACTGAGGTTTTTATCTGAATATATTCTAGACACTAGGGGAAATAAATAATTTTTTAGAGGCTTCTTGGAAATTAAGGGGAAATAAAGCAGGAAAGAAAGGCAAGAGTGGAAGAGGAGAGGGAAAGAAAATAGGGAGGAAGGATGGAGAGAGGAGGAAAGGAGAAAAGAGAGAAAAAGGAAAGAGAGAAAAATAGAAAGGGGGAGAGGGAAGGGAGGGAGAAAGGTAGAATGAGAAGAGAAGTGAGGAGGAAGAAGAGGGGACAGAGGAGTAAGCACCTTCTGGCCCAGGTTTTTTACTCACTGGTTCTGCGAAGCTGAGCCTTTCCATTGCTCCTCTGTACAAAGAAGCTTCTGGGACCAGATGACGCTCTGGTATTTGGAAGAGGATTTAATTTTTATTAGGAAATTTAGAGTTTGGACTAGGTGGAATTACAGGCTGAATCAATACTCCCTACAGAAATTAACTTGTCCACTGCCATGAATAATTTAGTGAGTGAGGTCTCTGCACTCATACTCACAGTCCACACTAATGACTTCGTAATTATTTTAATAGATTTCAATGATCTGTTGACTACATTGTTGGCATACCAATAAACAAAGACAGACTGTGCAGTCCCTGTGTCTCAGACTTACATCTTACCACTGTGCTTCTGAATGGAAACAAATGCACTGAAATCAACATCGCTGTGTGTATTTTACCAGAATTACCACTGAGCATATGAAGTGTCTTACAGAATCCTAATTTGGATTATAGTAAACAGAGGAAAAGATAATTATGTGACATAAGGAATTGTGGAGCTGATAGAATTTTAGAGCATATGTAACTCATTCATGTATAGACACTCTCAGTGTCATGAATAGATTATAGCAGTTAAATGAATGAACTGCAATCTTGCAAAAATATAAATAAATCCCCAGACCTATTGCTAAATGAAAAAAAAACACAAGTTGAAAACGTATTTATGCAGATAGATACCTTGCATACGAGACTATGGATGTGAAAAATGATACATGCTTGAATTAACAGCTATAGACACATAGCCAAGCATACAGGGATGGACATCCAGTTCAGGATGTTATTATCTCAATGTCAAAAAGAGCATGTGAGGACTGGCAGTAAGAGTCAGTGTGGTCTTGGGGTGTTGGTCACCTCATTGAGGTCACAAACAGGCCGGGCATCGAGGGCTCAAGTTTCAGAGACTTCTTTCCTTAAAATCTTTTAGGTATACAAAGAAGTTTCCCCAAATTCACCAGCACAGAAGACTCTGAAAGACCAACTTTAGTGATTCATTTCAGCTGTGCTCCTTCGAGACAGACTCTCACTCTGTTGCCCAAGATGCCCTAGAACTCTCTATGCATCCAGGTTGACCTTGAGTTTAAGGGCATTCTCCCACTTCATCCTTTCTGAATGCCAGGACCAAAAGTACTAGCCACTCACAGCCCCATTTGAGCTTTCACTTTCTTTCCCATATCAATAATTTAGCTTTTGCTAAAAACAAAATTTTAAAAAGGGAAAAATAAACCTTTCTATGTTATATATTCTAAATTTTATTATTTTTCATTTATCTCAAATTCCTAGGTTATTTTTCCTTTGCTTTTATAATTTTACCTTTTCTTAATTAAAATGTGCACATCTTGAGGGTACAGTGCAGTGTTTAAACACACATATGATATATATATATACACACACGGATTGACATAATCAGTATTTCTCTAACTTTGTCTTTACACTCATGCCCTTTAATATTTTCTCGTAGAGATCTTTTTTTAACATTTATTTTAATGTTCTATCCATTTTGCCACTGATAGGAAAATTTTCTTCTTTCTATGGTAGAGAAATACTGCGTGTGCATGTATTCCTTACTTTCTTTGAATGACACCTTTCTGATCACAGTGGAAACATTCTGGTTGCCCCTGGAAAACTTGATGGTCCACCACACAGCAAGCACTTTCATTTGTGAAAAAATGCAAAAGCGAGCACCATCCTCACATTCCCCCTGTAGGTAGTGGAGCCTTTGTTGGGCATGGATTCACTCATCCAACCAATATTTACTGTATACCTAGTTAAGTACCAAGTACCCTGCTAGGAGCTTCTGTATTGTGTTGAATAGGCAGTACCTTGAAGTCTGTGATATAAGTAGAATGAAACGCATTGATGGGAGACTCTTCAGTCCATCCAGTGGTCAATAGTACATTGGAAACAATGGCAGATGCTGGGCCAAAGGACCATATGATGGGTTACTTTGCAATATGGCGGTTTCTGGTGCATCTCAGAAGGTATTATCAGAGATGAGGAGAAGCCTGACAAGGAGATGGAAGCACAGAGCCAGGCTGCCACAGAAGGGGGAGTGCTGAGCTGAAGCAAGGCCATCACTGCAAGCTTGCATTCCCAACACAGGGGCAACAAATGAATCTGCTGCATCGCTAAATTCCTAAGGATCTTTTAAAAGGTATGAACAGTGTTTATAGCAAGATGAAATAGATTTTTCTTGCCAGATTCAGACAAAATTAGAAACAAATCATAATTAAGGAGGAGGGCACATACCTGCCAGTCGCAGAAAAGTAATGTCTGACTGACTTGCCAAATATTCCGTAATAAATCCTCCATGGTCTACATGTGCCTTCCAAGCTTTGTGAGGCCTGAAAATGACACACTTCTGTGACAAAGTTCATCTCTGATATATTTTTAAGACTGCAATAATTCCAATGGGGAGCTCTAGATAAAACACTTGCACAGAAACACTCCACCCGTGAGCAGGAGCCAGCTGCCTCTAATCTCCATGGCTAAAGGACTGTAGATCTAAGCAGTTTACACCTATTTCCTCTTTTCACCAGGAAAGACTCCACTTTGCCTGGACCTCCATGAGTTGCACATTTCGCCCTGGAATCACACCCTGAACTCAGAGGTCTGCTTTGTTACTCATTGGAAAGCCCCTATGGACTTGGTTTAATGAAGTGTTTTCCTGTTATGAAGATGGCTGTTGAACATTAATCAGCCTCTAAAGACTTGAAACGACTTGAAGGTGGTAGCTCTTTCATTTCTGACAAACGAAACAAAAGGAGGAAACATCACTCAGTCACATGGGAGACCAGGGAGAAACGATACAGCATACAAGGCCATCAAATTACCAAGGCCTGGGTGACTGAGAATTCATATTCAATTTGAAAGATGAAATCGGTGCATGGCAAGGGAAGGCAACAGGAAGATCTGTCACCAAGTACAAGGACTCCTCCTTTGGAAAGCCTGCGTGTTATCAGAAGAACAAGATCATATGTAAACACACACACACATGCATGCACACATGTTTAAGCACTGATACAATCACCATGAACTGAATTTCCAAACAGAATAGGTATGGGAGAGGAAAGTTCACGGACACACACTTTAGGATGTGTAGTGACACTCAAACTGCACACTAGAGTCTAAGGGAAAACTCAGCCATGCAAACAGCCAAGGAATTGTGTTCTAGGAAAAGGAGAAAAGGAGCAGTGGACAGAATAACCCTGGCATGAGCAAGCATGGCAGTATCCAGGTGAAGACAGCAGGGGTGAGCACCTATTTGATTTTTAAAAAGTTGGCTACACTAAACTAAATCAGGGGAAACAATTTAAATGAGAGACCTTTCAACAAAAAGCAACTTTAGTCCCAGAAGCGATGATTGACAATAAATCCAATGCCCTTCCATGATGACAGTGGCTTTGCTATGGTTCTGGCATACAAAGAGAAAGACATACAATTTCACAGCATCACTCTCAGGATAGGCAGGTTGATTTTGGAGGCAAAGGACACACTCTTTCATCAGAGAGACTCGGGAGAAGTGAATGATATCAATCCAATCTAGAAGGAAACTTTTGGAGGCTAAAACTAAGAGAAAGAGTTTGAAGAGAAAGCAGACTCCCCAGAGTTCACAGGAAGCACAGAGACTGTGAAAACACAATAAGCTTCCAAGAGAAAACAGCAAGGTGATGGTCCTCTGCCTCATGTGTGGAAGTTTGTCTTTTACTTTCATACTTAAAAACTCAGGAGAATAAACTTGAAATTGGTGTCTGTTGAGCTTGGGGAAAGAAAATGTCTCCATCTTGCTTTGTTTATCTTGATATGGGAGGTAGGATATGATCAGGACTTGACATACAGAAAACTGTATCACCAGAGTCCCACAGAAACAGACAGCAAGCATTGTTTCTTTTGAAATAGTCTTTCACTATATAGTTCAGACTAGTATTGGACTCATTATGTAGGTGAGGCCAACATCAAACTTACAGACCTGCTGCCTGAGCCTCCAGAGTGTTGGGATTATTAGGCCTGTAGCACCATGTCTGAAAGTGACAGTAAGTTTTGATAAGGTGACACTGTAACTATTTGCTCCGTTAGTGTCATAGTTAGTTTTCGTCAACTTGAAACAAACTTCAACACACTTGGGAAGAGGGACTCTCATCTGAATAACTGTCTCCACCAGGTTGGCTGGTGCGGTGTGGTATGTCTATGGAACAGTTATAGTTTATCAATTAATAATTGATGGGAGGCAACTTTCCATGATAGTTTATCAATTAATAATTGATGGGAGGCAACTTTCCATGATGGACCTAAACCTTTATTAAAACCCTTTCCTCCCTTTCTTTTCCAGAGAAGGCAAGCTAAACCAGTTTGTTAGTTTACTTCCTTCCTCAGGTAAGGTTGCTGGGGCTGACTGGAGACCTCATACATATTTAACATAGGCTGTCACCACTCATCCTAAATCCAGCCTAGGCAAGAATTTAGTTATATGAATCTTTTGTAGGTATTTATTATAACATATAGCAAAATAATTGATGTTGGCTTCTAATAATTCTAACTCCTAAACTAAGTACAGATATTAATACTTGTTTGGTGAAAATCAAAAAAAAAACCTGGTAGAAGGCTAAGAAAATATGTGTATTTAAAGATATAAAATCAGAATTAGTGTCTTTATAATACACATATTAAACAGCATCATGCAGGAGCTAAAATGATTGGTCTTGAATATAAATGCTTAGAGGAGGTTTACAAAGGCGTTCATAATTGATGTCTTAGGAAATTCAATTTGAAAAAGTTGAAACTAAGCTTCATAGTGGAATATTTCAGAAAACTAAATAATGAAAGTCATCTGTTGAGATTCAAGTTAGGTTCACCTACTTTGAATTTACAATATATGTGTGACCACTTCAGTATTTGACAGTGAAACTTACACATGTCTATCTCAGGCAAGTCACACACTTGTACTGTAAAAGGAACATAGACAGAAGTTATTATTTCTGAGAGTACCTGGATCATCTCTTTCATGAAACATCTGAGGCTTTGTGCTCTATGTAAAAGGTCAGACTGTGTGATAGAAGGGTCAGAGACTCAGGGAGAGTGAGGCAGCACAGGTCAGGGTGCCAGTTCCTACTAATTGATACAGGGAACTCATGAAGATGCCGTTACAAACCAATGGATGCCTCAGGAGTGTGGAACATGGTCCCTACTGATACTGAAACAAGTCCAAGGGAACCTTTGGCTAGGGCACTGGAAAACCAACATACACATTATTTATTCCTCTCCATGGCAAGGCAGTGGAACACCTGCCACACAGTAGGCGCTGTGCTATTGGAAGGGTGTGCTGGAGTAAATTAGTCAGGGTGATTGATCTGCAGAGTGATCGAAGAAAATGAAATTAGAGCTGAGCTCTGAAGGTAAGGTGTGGGGTGTAGGTCACAGGTCCGGGTTCTGAAGCTCTGAGCATGGAGTCAGCAGGGGGATTGGTCTGGTAGATTTACCAAGCTCATGGCTTCCACAGATGAGGAAGTTCAAGTCTAGGCAGCTAGAAGTAGAGAGGAATTTTTTTTTCCTGGTGGAGAATCTTTAGACGTTTTCTCTTTGTCCCAACTTATTGTTTTGTCCTGTAATGGAGGGCCCTTTTGCTTTTTGTCACAATAGATTGTCCTTGTGTGCCAGTGTATTGGCTAGGCACACTGCACCACTTTTATCCAGCACTATCTATGAGGCTTAGCATCCTCAAGAAAAGGGATTACGTCCTGGGTCACTGTAATATCCTTGCATTTACCACATTGTGTGACACCTGCAGTTGTGAGGTCCTCAGGACCTACTGCTGACCTCATGGGTGGCTTCTGGAGGCTGGAGATGTGGCCAAACAATGATCCTCCCTGCAACCATCCTATCATTCCCCTTCCAAATTTCACATGAGCAGCCAGACTGGCCTAACATTGAATAGATTCTACCAACCATTCCCAGAGCCAGAACTGAGGATTTTATTTTTAATTTTTAAGTTTTTTTTCTTAATCAGTTAAGGTACAAGGTTGGGTAGCATCCAGCCTCCTGAGCTGTAACTGAGTCTTAATTATACTCTCAGAACAGGCTAGTCTGTGGATGCCTGGCTTCATTCCCCTAAGGATAACAGGCTGCAGCCATGAACTGTTGCTTTTCCGGCACCATGCTGAGTGCCTTGCAAACACTGTTTTCTCTAAGCTTCACTAAGACCTTCTAAGCAGGTCTCTCATTTTCCTATAAAGGTAGGGTCTCATTGGAATGACATCTTACCCTATGGCCCCATTATTCCCTAATTATTTTTTTCCAACAGTTCTTCTTCTGGACAGCATAGATTAAGTTTTTATCCACTTTATTACTAACTATGTGGAAAATGCTATCCCCAGTTTATAGGTGACAAAAATGAATCTCAGAAAGGCTAAGAAATATGCTCAGGTCACGGCTAAAGAGAAGGGCATGAATCAGGCAACTGAACTCCTCAAAACCTTTCTGAATGGAAAACGTGTATTCTTAACTGCAAAAAAGGTTTAAAAATAAATTCATAATAACACCAGCAAAGCACACAAATGAATGTTTTAAATTAGATATTAAAAATGGGGCTGTGAGAAAGGCTGAGTGGATAAAACACTTGCTGAAGATGGAGCTTGAAGATGGAGTTGAGATTCCCAGAATCCACATAAAAAGCCAAGTGGAATGGTGGCCCAAAACTGTAATCCCAGCATTTGGGAGGTGGAGTAGGGATGCTTTTGGCAAGCTGGCTAACCAGACTAGCCAATCCAGGAACTACAGGGTCAGCGAGAATGGGGCCAGTGATAGAGGAAGACATCTGTGTTCTATCCCTGGCCTTCACAGGCATACACACACCATGCACATGAACCTTCACAGACACCTGTACCTACGTACACGTCAACCTGCATATGAACACACATGTACACTACACACACCTTCACAGACACTGTACCCACATATACGTGAACATGTATATGCATACCACACATGCACACTACACACTCCTTCACAGACACTTGTACCTATATAAACATGAACATATATACGCACACACATGTACACTATACACACATCACAAACACTTGTACCCACATACACAAGAACGTGTCTATGCACACACATGCACACTACACAACCTTTACAGACACTTGTACCTACATACATGTAAACATGCATATGCATGCACATGCACACTACACACACATATACATGCAAATTAAATGCTTGAAGGAAGGAAAACAAGAGCACCATAAGACTGTCTATCATATGAGACAAGTTCTCATTTCTCTTGTCACCCGACTTCCCCTTCATTTCCAGAAGACTATGTCTCTATCATTCTCTACCAGCATGTCAGAGTATTTGAAAAAGATTTAGTTTGGGATTCTAAAGTATTTTATCTTCTTAGGAAAAACACCCAGGAAAATCAAGGGACTGTAGAAATCAGTCTATAGTTCCCATTTCAAATGCCTCAAGCAAAAGTGTGAAGAGAAGCTGGGCATTCTCTGATAAAACTGAAGTGCAAATGAGGCCCAAACATCTGCAGTCCTAAACACCTGCTTCACCTGTGGGGAGCTTCAAAAGCTGGAGCCAGCTCCTCCTACAAGGGGTGTGTGTGTGTGTGTGNGAGAGAGAGAGAGAGAGAGAGACGGACACAGAGACACAGAGAAAATGACAGAAAGAGAGATTTAAGTGTCCAAAAGACAGATAGTTTTTTGTTTTGTCTTACTATCAAAGCATGTATTTAGATTTTTTAGGTTTAAAAATGATTGCATTTAAAATATCTGATATCCCCAATGTTATTTGAAATGGATACCAAATATGTAGGTACCTACCTATGTAGAAAGCTACATACTATATGGGGACAGCTTCAGCATGAAAACACCTCCCCACAAGGTCTTCATGAACATTCTAGCATGTAGCAGAATTCAGGAATATATGCCTTCCATGTTGCTTCATTTACTGGTGTCAAGGACTCTAAATCATTTTACAGATGTGGTGCATTGTTCACACATGCACCTAATTACTCTAGGACTGCAAATAGATAACAGGACTGGTATATGGGTCGCACTTTGGGAACGCATTGCTTCATAACAATAGGCAACTACCCTGACTTTGTCTGCTAACTGGGGTAACAGGAATCCACCCTTTCACAAAAGTATCCTGCTGTGGTCCTTACAGTGGCATAATCAGGGCGCAAGCCTGGGCTTTCCCTCAATACAAATGCTTCTAAACAAGAGCCTTTGGGTAAGTGGTTCATCTTCTGAAGTCTTGCTTCCCTTCTAGAATAACCCATCTACTCAGATATTAGGAGGACTGGAGAAAGTTTATATCAACCTATGGCACTTTTTAAGTTCTCAACTAAATAAAGGACTATGAGCACATGTTGTGACATGCACTTTATTTTTTAATTTTTAATTAATTAGTGTGTGTGTGTGTGTGTACCCAGACACATGTGCCATAACATGTATGTGGAGGTCAGAAAATAATGCTGTAGAGTTGGTTTTCTCCTTCCATCTTTATGTGGGTTCTGGGCATTGAATACGGGTCCCTGGCTCTGAGGTTTGTCTTTTTTGTAGGCTGTTGTCACATGACTGTCTCTTAGTACATCTTGTTCTTTCTGACAGACTAAGCTAATTTATCTCATACAATAATCTCTTTATATGAATATATTTTCCTTTATGTACTAGAGACTGGTGAAACTCTCCACAAGTTGTAGGCAGTCGTGATGTTTACAGGTTGATAAGAACGATATCTTTTCAAGTTTTCCTCCTTCGCTGCATTCCAGTCTACCGAGCTCCAATCTAGGCTTGCATTCAGTACCCACCTCAGGAGGCCTCACCATGTAAAGAAACTGACACCAGGAACTAGTTTTCAGAGAGATTAGCCTACATATTTTATCATGTGTGGCTTTATTAGATATTATACCTGTGCAGATTTACTCAGTAATATGGTATCTCACAGTCGTAGTTTGTAGAAAGCAGAGAATTAAGGATGTGTGCTGGGTATACATCATAGACTCTAGACGCAACTACAACCAACCTCTCTAACATAGACCATAGACCACCACACAAATTAAACAGATCCAAACTCTTGGCAAACGTAATGCAAGGAATGGATTTAAAAATTAAAATAACTTTTAAACTTGTCATCCTGGTTACTCCATGCTGCTGTTCAGTGTTGTTTAGCAGATGTTTCAAGGGATTTTATATAGAATATTTTTAAGTAGGTCACAAATGGAAACAAAAAATCACTTTGCTTTTACTTCATTTTTCTTAACAGTCAGAAAACAAAGTTCATTTTTCCCAAAGGAGAGAAGTGAATTTCATTAACAACCCAATTTATACATTTCTCAGATGTTTTCTAACATTTCCCTTAATAATATCGTTTTAATTATAAATACAGCACATTTTAACAGTCACTGAATGCCTTCTGGGTAGAGGTATTTTAAACTGAATGAAGAATATACAAGATGAACCTATACATGATCTATGAACCAGATATGGCCTGTCATCTCTTTTTGTAAAGTTTTATTGAAACAAGGGCTCATCTATTTGTTCACTTAGTGTCAGTGGTCACTGTTTTCATATATTGTCAGTGTTGAATAGTTATGATAGAAGTATTACTGCCTGCCAAGTCAAAACCGGCTTGCTATTAGGGCTTTACAAGAAGTTGTTTCAACCTCCACTTAGCAGCAAATGTATGATGAATTTTCATGTTGATATTGAGGATACACATAAAAATTAGGAGAGATCCTCATATATTTTCCTCCTATTTAGGCTTGGTACCAATCGGTGGGCAGATCAGAGAGGGAATAAGCTTTAAACTTCTATGGGCAGTTTGTGAAAAAGACACTAATGTGCTAACGATACCAAGAGGGTCCCCTTTGAAATGACGCAAACTCCAGAACAAGCACAAAGCAAAGGGCCATTGGACTGCAAAATATTTAACATATTGACTCCTTTTCAGAACCGGGCATTTGAGTTGTGGATGTTGGACAGTTTCTGGCTTACCGTATAACTGTCACTACCACCACATACTTAATAACAACTTCCCATCGTGGTTCTCATTCGAAGGGAGAAAACAGGTCTGCACGTTACCTGTGTGCTGTTCTTCAATCCAGACTTGCAAACACATGAAGAGCAGCAGCCCTGCTGCCCCAAACAGCAGGACAGAAAGGAAGACTTGTTTGGGGTTCATGACCACTTCAGATGGATGTGTTTCTCTTCATGTCCGAATTCAAAGGCTACATGATTTATTTCTCCATGAAGTTTCAATCTTTTCTTGATCTCTTAGGGCACATTCCTCAAAGTGACCTAGAATTCCAAACAATTCACATTGTAAATGTCTGGTTTTGTGCTCAAATATGACAAAAAATAAGCATATGCACAGCACTGGTCTCATATATGTGATAACGCACTGAAAGACAATTCTGTAGTAAATACTCCCAGGACGGAACGTGGTATCCGATCCGTNGCTACATGATTTATTTCTCCATGAAGTTTCAATCTTTTCTTGATCTCTTAGGGCGCATTCCTCAAAGTGACCTAGAATTCCAAACAATTCACATTGTAAATGTCTGGATTTGTGCTCAAATATGACAAAAATAAGCATATGCACAGCACTGGTCTCATATATGTGATAACGCACGGAAAGACAATTCTGTAGTAAATACTCCCAGGACGGAACGTGGTATCCGATCCGTGGAATACTGTACACTCTTGTCCCACCCATAATAAAACACAGCTTAACACTGAATCAAGAGAAAAGTTTGGCCGGATTTAAGCAGTTTCATGTTATAAAGAGTCAAGGTTTGGGTTACTTCAACATAATGGTAGGAGGCAAAAAGAAAACAGAAAGGATTGTTGAAATGTGGAGAATGAGGTTTAGGATATGCTTGTAGGGTTTGGGGGAAACCCTTCAAATCACTAGTATCCAAGGACAGCGGGACACTGGAACCACTTGGGAGAAAAGGATGCAGTATCCTCTGGTAACCACTCCCTCCTCTGGGATACTTTAACCATCGCTAGGCTATTTACCCTTTACCCCAACACTGTGCAAATGTCATGTGGATGCCTACAGCACTCTACTATCCAGGGAACCAGGCAGGGGAAAGGGCTTCAGGTTCAGCATTGATGGAGTTGTCTGTTTTTGAATATTTTCATATGTAGTTGGTGGAATCTGTGGATGAAGTCTGTACACGCACAGTACAGATGCTTGTTTTTGCCAAATATTTTCAATCACACATTTGACGAATCTGTAGATAAGGAAGACTGACTTTATATAAAATTCAAAACTGGAAAGTTTAATCTAGCATTTTTCATTTAGACAAAATAACAGATTTATAAAATTTAAATGGTGAATTAACAGTCTTTGTGGGGCACAAAAAATAGAAAATGCCTAGTTCTAAAAATCTCCACCCACAAGAACATAATTAATGAAATCTACCAGAGAGCATAAAAGTTCACCTTGGCAATGAAAGATTACTTAAATATGAAACAAAAGAAAACTGATTCCAATCAGCTTTTTCTTTGAATAAACTTCTTTAATTTAGTCTTAATTTCATACTATATCACCCCCATTTCTGAGGATCTAATGGAAATGTGAACATTCTTCTTAGAAAAACATAAACACTCATAAGAGCCACCGTCAGATGCTGGACTTTGTGTGACTTCCTTGAAACTCAAGTGGGGACCATGGCTACCACTGAACTATACCAGCAGCATGGTACCTCGGCTAGTGAACAGCCTGGCAATCTATGACATCCAGAGAGCCTTGTTGGACACACACCACATTTTCTCTCTGGAAGAGTTGCATGAATGCTTCTTTAGTGTGAAGACATTGTATATACAGCTGTGTCTATAACTCATCTCTTATTCCAAATATGACTCAGATCTTTGAGGAGAATATTGATGTATCTCAGTCAGTTTTGTTGCTGTGACAAAACACCCCAGCAAAAAGTGACTTGGGTGGGGAAGCATTTATTTCATCTTACGTCTGACAGTCCACTCCTGATGGAAGCCAGGATAGGAGCTTGAGGAGGGATCTGGAGGCAGGGGATGAAGGAGACACTGAGGACTGCTGCTTCCTGATTTGCTTTCCTTGGTGCCTTGCTCACCTTGCATTCTTTTTCCCACCGTTCTGTATTTTTTATTAAAATATCATCACATCATTTCACCATTCCCTTTCCTAAGCCCAACTCCCTCCATGCCTCCTTCAATTCCTGGCCTCTTTTTCTTTGCTATTATTACATATTTATATGCATGAATATTTAAATATATGCTTCCGAGCCCATCTATCCTTTTAGTCATTTGAAAGTGTGCCTTTTAATCCTGCTGCAGTCACATAGTTATGGGGTAAATTCCCAGCAGCATTCCTTTTCCTTGGCAACATTGAGACCATGAACACTGACTGGCACCTTCCCAGTACCCTGTTATCAGCCTCTGAAGCTATCTTTCTACTTTCTAGTTCCTTTGCTAAATGGAATCAACAGTAATTTGTTGTTTTTGTTAAAGATTTACATATTTTTACTTTGTGTGTGCAAGTGTTTGTCTACATACACATATGTACATGTCTGGTGCACACAGAGGCCGGAAGAGGGCTTGGATAACCTGAAATTGGAGTTAAAGACAGTTGTTAGCCTCTGTGTGAGTGCTGGGAACCAAATCCATGTCCTCTGTAAGTATTATTAACCATGGAACCATATATATCTCCAGCCTTAACGCTGATCTCTCTTTTCTTCCTTCCTTCCTTCCTTCCTTCCTTCCTTCCTTCCTT
>LOJH01036798.1:0-15426 GCA_001685095.1 Ellobius talpinus | reverse complement strand
TAGACCAGGCTGGCCTCAAATTTACAGAGATCCGCCTGCCTCTGCCTCCCGAGTTTTGGGATTAAAGGCGTGCGCACCACTGCCTAGCTATCACTTTTATTTTTTAAGAGAAATTACTGCTTAAAAATAATTAGCTTCTTTGTATGTGAAGTGAATAGTTCTTCCATGGATTGATTCTGTTTAACCTATGTTCTGATAACTTTGGAACTTTTGAACTCTGTAAGGTTTTAATAGGTTCATTTCCTTTTTTCTTATTCCTTATTTTATGTTTATACATAGTTTCCTAGCCAATAAATTTTAATAAGATTTTCCTTTATTTAAGGAAAGGGTTGAGGTTTGTCTTTATTTCTAGTGATCTTAACTACATAGAGGAATAGATATAATTCATTGATTCTTTAGATTTCTGTGGTCTATTTTAGTGATTAACAGGTATAAACTATTATCTGTATAATCCATGTATTGTGTTACAGATAACTGTTTTAATCTTCAAAATAGGCCTTACACTAATGTGTTAATATTCCCTTATTTTGATGTTTAGATATAGAAAACATTTAATCATTTAATGGTAACTTTAATGACTTCTGCACCAATCCCATTGCTGTTTGTGCTTCATCTAAAGTAATAACCATGTGAATCATTTCTTATACCCTTCCATACACATAAAAAATTCACATTTTATCTTTGGTACTTTAAAATCTGACAGCTTAGTCTGGGAGAAATAAATAATCCTTTAATCTTCTTAGTTAGCTACCTGAGTATTGTCCCTGAATGATTACTGTATTAACACCAGATCCAGAAAAAGAGTAACTTTATAATGGCTTGTTTTTTAAAAGACTACTTGATTATTTTGACATGTTTTTCCCCAACTAAATCTAAGACAATAATTCTAAAGCAATTTGAAAACATGGCTACTTTTAACAGATTCTTTTCTAGCTCGCTCCAGTGATGTCTTACTTTTCTATCTCTTTCTTTTCTTTTTTTCACTTTATTTATTAATTTTTGCAGTTATGGTGATAGAAACCAGAGTCTGAACATATATACTAAGCAGTTGGTATATCATGGAACTACATCCGTGGGCCTGATTGCTTACTTTATAGACCAGTGGAATCTCATTTTTTTCACATAATTAAATAGTGGCTTATAAGTTGATGTAGTACTGTTTTATAGTTTGTTATTTGAATTTGTCATTTCTTTCTGCCTTTTTTCTAGGGTCTTTTTTGAATCATCCTTATAGTGTTTCTATGCTCAGAATCTAATGGGTATTTCAACTACATGAACCTTTAAGTTTAGTTTTCTGCAGAATCCTGACTTCAAGGCAGGTACAGATTGATAGTGATTACACTAAGCCATTTTAGATGTATTAGTCTCTAGAGAGACCATTGACTGTGTAGTTGCACTATTGGATTGGATCGCATTGTTAAATTTCTTCTAGTCTTTGATCTTTGAATGATATTTTATGCAAAATAAAACACTTATTCACATACATTAGAACAGCCTTCAGATTGGTTACATGTTGAAATAATTTTCCCATTCATTGACATGATCACAACCAAATTCTCATTATTTATCTGACACTAGATAAATGGAGAATCTAGTTATAACAAAAATGATGCCAAAGCAGTTAGTATTTATTCAGTTCCTGACTGCTATAAATAAGCTTTCTTTTATTGTATGTGTAATATTTTAATTTTATGCATCTTATGTTTTTCAGGTACAAAGAATCTTACGTGAAAGATTTTGTCATCAGAGCCCACATAGTAACCTATTTGGAGTCCAAGTACAATACAAGTAAGTCTAGCTGTGTGCTCCTCTATTATAAATATATTTACATTTGCTCTCCAAGTTTTGTAAGTCCTAGTAATGAACGGACTTATCTTAAGAATCTAATCTTAGTGATGTTGAAGTTCTGTTTTCTATATAGAAACACTGACCATTGTGAAACAAGAGCACATACAAGTACTTATATAATGCAGTGGTCTCTTAGTGTTTCTTACATTTCTTTTCTATTATCTGATAGTGAGAAAATTCTGACACACTTTTCCTTAACTTCGCAGACAACTCAGGTGATGGTGACCAAAGTTATAGTTATCTCTAAGCCCAGGGAATCTAAAAATTAGCATGATTGTCTCTTCTCCTCTAACACTATGGAACCCAATATATTCCAGCCTTCCTGGGTTTCCTCTTCAGGTCTCTAGATGTTCTCAACTGGACTATGTTCTTTTCTCTGTATTCTATACAGGAAAACTTAGATCCTTCACAGCATAGAAAGCCCAAAGGAAAGAAGTAATGTGCACCTTCCAATCTAGCTTTTTAAAGGTATGACACAGTAAATTATTATACCCTTATTTTTAAATTTTTGACCTTTTCATATCATTTTAGGCATTTAATTGAGCTACTCAAAAGAACTGCTATCAATGGAGAAAGCAACTCTGTACTCATTGTTGGACCACGAGGATCAGGAAAGACCATGGTAAAAGATTTTCAGATGTATCATTTTAATAAACATTTGAAGTTTCTTATATCACATGACATTGGAAATGTTTTTCATTTCATTATATTTCACCCTGTGTTTTCTGTGCCTTTTAAATTGCAAAAGACATGTAGAGATCCTACAAATTTAGGATGTGGTATTGAAGTTGATCTTGCTTTTTTTAAAACTCATCATTGCTCACAATGACAAGTTCTTTTTCTCAACATTGGTTCTGTCATTATCATTTGTCCTTTGTATTATATTGGAGACTACCAGTTGACAAACAGGAAGTCCTGATCATCTACTGCTCATAGAGTGTGTGTGTGTGTGTGTGTGTGTGTGTATTTGTGTTTCTGGTTACTATCCTTTTGTGGAAGCCAGCAACTTACAATGTGTGTAAAAATTTGCTAGTCCTTTTGCATAATGTTGTAGTGACAGATAGCTTTAATATATTGCAAATGAAAATGTGTTTTATTTCTAAAAATAGTTTACCAGTTATGTCTATGTCTTTATTAAATAGTTTTTCTGTCTTTGCTTAACTTTTCTAACTACTCTAGTTTACTTATATATGTCTTTGGAGCATTTATGTTTGGAATAGAAGGGACAGTCCTTATTCTGCATTTGAAAGATTTTAAGTTTTCCTTAATTCATTTACAAATTTAATGGATATGCAGTGGTAATTACAACAGTTGTATGTGGTGTTATGATAAAACACTACAAATGTTAGAAGAATATAATTATGTGACACACAGCCATTATCCAAACAATGTGAAGCCTGTAATTAAACATTTTGAGGCATTGTAATACCTTCTGAGTATATTTCCATAGTAATTATAATTAGTAATCTTTTAATTGCAGCCTTTTCCTTTAACTTTCCTATTATTTTGTGGTGGTAGTTTTTGTTTGATTCATTTGTTGCATGCTTTGTGAAACAGAATCTCATATAACTCACATTGTAAATCTTGACCCTTCAGCTTCTTATTCTTATTAGTATGTTTTATCTCTTTAGTTAGCCATGAACAAATACTTTATTTTTTTTTCTGTTTGATTAATTGCTCTTTCTTGTTTCATGAAATGTGCGGAGTTTTTAGCAGTATTCCATAGAATTGGCATTGCAGGAAAAACTTTGAAACCATTTATGTTTATTTTTTTTCTATTCCTTTTTGATGCTTTCAATGATACCTAGTAGAGAAAATGTAAATAGAAAATGTAATATTAATAGTAAAATATACTGAGATCACCTAGGACAGGAGTTTAGTCTGTAATGTATAGAAAACTTGAGGGTTGCTTCCAAAGTTTATTAGTTTGCTAGATTGTTAAGATCTTATAGTATCTATTAGGCTCAGTGTCTTAAGACTTAGACATAATAAATAGGTCCTATATAGTTAAACCTTTTAGCTATAAAGTGATTTCTTTATATTTGATTCTTAGCATTCATGATTTTAAAAAGCGATGGCTTCATTTCATCTTTTCCATAATAAACATTTTGCATATTTTATATTTAGTTAATAAATCATGCTTTGAAAGAACTCATGGAAATACAAGGAATGAGTGAGAATGTGTTACAAGTTCACCTAAATGGTGAGTATATCATCATTTTCCCATTAAGAAATGATGCAAGGGGCTGGAGAGATGGCTTAGTGGTTAAGAGCTCTGGCTGCTCTTCCAGGGGACCCGAGTTCAATTCCCAGTACCCACATGGCAACTCACAACTATCTGTAACTCCAGTTCCACAGGATCTGACACTTTCACATCAATGATATAAAATAAAGTTAAATAAATTATTTTTTAAAAAAGAAATGATGCAAACTACATAGGTTTGCATATTATGAACATAAATTTGTGTTTTAAGTCTGTTCAAATACTATATTTTGAAAACTGTATGAAAGTTTAAGGGCCTGTAGAAATTGGAAAGGTTATTAGAACTTTTTTAAAAGTAGTTTTTTCTTAAACAGTACTGTCTCAAAAGAATGGTTGTGTGCCATTTTTTTAGAGGAAGTAATATAAACTAGCAGTCTGATTTCTTTTTTCTTTCTACTTAAATTTAAAAAGCACTAGAAAATATATTTACCTGGAAAATAATCTATAACAAATACTTGCATCATTGTAATTGTACTTTAATTGGGCTATATTTCAGGACTGCTGCAGATAAATGAAAAAATTGCTCTGAAGGAGACCACAAGGCAATTAAATCTAGAAAATGTAGTTGGAGATAAAGTTTTTGTAAGTATCGTTTCAGATGTTTTATTTCTGGAAAGTTAGGAGAAACATATTAGACAGTTATTACATATTAGGATTTGATGTAATATTTTTGTCATTAAAAGATGTATGTATAGGGTATATTTAGTCATCAAGCATTTATTTCAGAGATTGTCATGAATTTTTATGATTATTCATTGAAGTAAAAGTTTTTAAATCAACACTTGTAAATTAGCATGGGTTTAGTGGATCTATACATGCTGAGTTTAAAGCTGGCATAGTGGGTTGGTTGACACCTTTGTTATTCTGATTCCCTGGTGATATCAGACTGTTAGGCTATTGAATATCTCTCAATTTCAGATTCTTGTTTTTATTTTGTGTATTTCACAAGATTATTCTAAAGGAGAAAGCATTAAATTTCCAACTGATTAAAAATATTGGATGGTAGGCTGGGTGATTGTGGCACGCGCCTTTAATCCCAGCACTCTGGAGGCAGTCGCAGGTAGATTTCTGTGAGTTAGGTCAGCCTGGTCTACAGAACAAGTTTCAAGACAGTCAAGGCTACACAGAGAAAACCTGTCTCAAAAAAAAAAACAATAAAATAAAATACTGGATGTTATTGCGTTGTATGTATATCTGTTATTTCATATCCATAACTTAGAGTGTAGTCTCAAGACACTGATAGTGCTTCAGACTGATTTGAAGTATTCAGATTTCTCATTAAACTGTTTCCCTGTTTGACTAACTTACTTGGCCTAAGAAAAACAAGAGTCATCCCTGAGTTTGGTTTCAGTACCCATATTAGACAGTTGACAGCTGTCTCTGACTCAAACTCAGGAAACCAGCCCTCTAGCCTTTGTGCTATACCTCATGTGCACATACCTACATGCAGACAGAAACACCTACCCATAATTAAAAACAAATTCTTACAAAAAGATTTGAAATATCTAAATAAAATTCAAATTAATAACTTTAANTAGATTGTTCCAAATAAACAGAAATTTGATGTAATAAACACATTTGTAATGAATATTCTTGATCAGAAAAACTGATATTTTAAGCAAATTTTATCTTTTTTGGGATCTAATTTTAATTTATACTAAGCTTTTTGGTTGTACAAACTTGAGAGTAGTGACAAAATGGAATGCATTTCTTGTCCCTACTGTATTTAAAATCTAGCAACTGTCCAGAAATTGTACTCCTGCTAACATTTCTACCAGGATTGCCCAGAAAATAGGAAACTTTACTTATGAGATAGGTAGATTTCACATTTTCAGAGCTTTACTTTTGTTTTTAATTTATGGATAATTAATGCAGAGATACTCAAATGAGAATCTATCCAGTGGCTAATTTCCTAGTAAAAGCAATGCATTATTTTTTTGTAAATATCGTTAAGATTCAGCCATCTTCATTTTATTAAAATTTAGTCTTTCTATTTTTGTTATTCAGGGAAGCTTTGCTGAAAACCTTTCATTTCTTCTGGAAGCTTTAAAAAAAGGTACATATAAAAGATATTTGTAAAGCATTGAAATTCAGAAATATCAAAAGAGGTTTTTATAAGGATAAAATTGGTACCAATGAGATGGCTTAACAAGTAATAGTGCTTCCCACACAAGCTTGACAGCCTGAGTTTGCTCCCGGAACCAAAGATGTAAGAAGAAAACTGACTTCTGAAGATTGTCCTCTGATTTCTACACACTCACCGTAACACACCAGAGCCTTCACGCAGAGATGTCATCCTGACACACTAATAATAAAATTTAAAAGACTAAAATTATTCACCTATAATCATAGCACTTGGGAGATAAGATAGGAAGAGTATGTGCTCAAGGACAGTATGAATGAGACCATGTCTCTGACAAGCAAGAATAAAGTCATTTTGCCTGTTATTTGGTAATTATGGTTATCTTACATTCTGTTATGTAAAGATACTATAAATGATTGTCCATGTGTCTTTGTCTAGATAGGTTATAATGGGTAGAAATTTAGATTAAAAGGTGTCATGTTGAAAAGAATATTGCTTACCTGTCTTTGAAATATGTTTAAAAATACTTTTTCTTCCCAGAGTTCAAAAAGTTACTAATTTTCATATTTAGGTAGCTTGTAGAAAGCTAACCAATGTCAGTTTCATTTGTCTAATTTTTGTTTTTATAATTTTCATTCCCTGGTATGTGATGATGGCTATTCATTTGATGTTTTAACTGACCATTGTTATTTCCTGTTGATGCCTCTCCCCATTTTGTCTCATACCTATTTTTAGAACTTTTTACGCTTTGTTGTCTTAAATTCGTACTTGTTGACTGAATAGAAGTTTTAAATTTCTGTAGGACTATTTTATCTAGAAGATACCTTTATCTCCTTCAAATTTTAAAAACGTTCACCAATATTTCCTTTTAATACATATATTTCTAATTGATAATTTGGTTGGGTTTCTTTTTCTAAAGACAGTAGCTCAGGTATCCCAGGCTGTCCTTTAGTGCACTTTATAGCTGAGGCTGATTCTTAAACTCCTTATCCTCCAGCATTACTTACTTATGCCAGTAAGGCCACAGATTTATTTTTATATGCAGTGATTTGACTTTGAATAAACCGTTTTCCCTATACTGAGATACTGGCTGTATTTTACAAATACTTTTTTCTGTACTGTTTCCTAATTCTGCTAGACTTTAGTAGTTTGATTTTTGTTTTCTTGCCAAAATTAAACCATTTAAGCTCAGGTTATTTTATTACCTGGATAAATAAATAAATCATCTCTTAATCTTTGGCTTAAAAGTTTTACATAAATGTAAATTATTCCTAAAGTTGTAATGATTTTTTACTAAAGTAGTTTCTATTCATATGGAGAGAAAATGTATTGAGTGCTACTGAATATTACCTGGTTTAAGTATTAAAACTTGTAGTTAAAGAAATTTTATGGGTTTTTTGCACCACATATTCTAATTGGGTGTTTGTAGAGAAAACTTTAAATTAGGAGGTACATTTTCCATTTCTCTATTAGCTAAATGTGTCTTTCTTAAAATAGTAGTTTTTATTCATTATTGACTACTTTTATATTCAAGAAGTGTTTTGATGGTATTGAAAAGTCATCTTTGTAATTATTAAGGAGCTACACTTATATAATTATAAAACTGTTTTGCAAATGACTTTCTCAATTTTTTTCATCAAACTCCTGTAACTAGATGGAAACTAGTTTAGAACAAAAATGGCTCTATTTGACCTGTGGATAACTTTTCATGCATGAGTGAACTTGCATTTGTAAATGCCCTGCCCAGAGTAACTTAGTTTGTGTTGAGGTGAATTATAAACTCAAGTATAGCAGTTTGGGAATAAAAAATTATTTGATGTATTTTCTTACTAATTTGAAACTCATTTTATCTTAGGTGACAGGGCCAGCAGTTGCCCAGTGATCTTCATCCTGGATGAATTTGATCTTTTTGCTCATCAGAAAAACCAGACACTCCTTTATAATCTTTTTGACATTTCTCAATCTGCACAGACGCCAGTAGCAGTTATTGGTCTTACATGTAGATTGGTAAGTCTTTTTATTTAAAAAAAAAAGAAGAAGAAGAAGAAGGCATATTTTTTAGATTTAGAAAATGCAAACTTAATTACTGGCATAATCCATTTGACTTAAAGTAAGTTTTAAGGTATTTTGAAAATTATCTTTCTTCAATTCTTTATACCTTGGTCTTGCTTTCCACTTGTGGAAAACAAGAAAAGAGTTGCCACCTATATTATAAGTTGTGCTTTAGTCCTCCCAATGAAATCATGGAATAAAACCTACAAATACTAATTAGTGAAATTTCTACTGTATTGAGTAAAGCAACAGTTAAGTAATACCAGTAGTATTTTATAAAGATTGTTTTTATTTTATCATACAAGATTATTTCCATAATTTGAATATATCTCCAGGAATTCTATCCATCTTTAACATCAGTAGAATGATTCTTTCTTTGGGGTTAGTTTTAGAAGGATCTCACCTGGATTCTAAGTATTTAAAATTTTAGACAGCTGTATTATTCTTTTGTGCTTAGCCTTCCCCTTCCCCCACCCCTGTCCTGAGAACTGAAACCTAGGACCTTATACATAGTAGACAAACACTCTTAGCACTGAATTTATTTACTGTTTTGATAGATAATCTCACCCGTGGGTTTCTTAGACTGTCCATGAACTCAATATGAATCTTAGGCAGATCTTGAACTTATTTATGATCCTCTTGAGTGGCACAAGTTACCAGATTATTCTAGCAGGGCTATCTGTGTCTACTGTGGTTGCTCTTGTATCCATGTAAAGCCATGTAAGAATCCTTTTCTCTAACTTACTGTAACTACTATGTCTCTGCAGATTTCTTCATGCTACCCACCACCCATCTCCTTTCTTCTTAAGCTTAAGTCAGGCTGGCTCATTTACTTATTTTTCTTTCCTACAACTCTGTCTTTTTTATAAAACTTATTCTTTTCAATTAATTAATCTTCCAGTAGTCCTCCTAGTTTTCTACATAAAGTTTTCATTGTATTTATTGCCTTTGTATGATATGGAACCGAACACAAATCTTCAACCTTAGCAATAGGGGCCTTTTCACTCTGAGCCATCTTCCCAGCTCCCAAGTAGTGTCTTAATCTTTGCCTTTCTGCTACTTAGACAAATAACTTTTATTTCTCCTTAGTAGAAAACAAGTATAATATTTGTATTTTTGAATATTACCTATATTAATTCAGCTTTGTCACTATAAAACTATTAAAAAACATTCCAGGTATTTGTATTTCCCCTCTTAAACCCACATAACTATTAGTCATTGCTGTTTGCTTCCTAAATGACCCATAAATATTTAAAATTTTCCTGCGTATCACAGCTTACTAACCTTTTTGTTTGTTTTCTATTATAAAGATCATTTGGCTTTTAAAAAAATGCACATTTTCTGGAGCTACTGTCCTCTTTTTAAAAGAGAAAAATTCATTGTAGAAAATACCAATACTTGTTGGAGATAACAGTATAATGAGTCCTGACTCTTCCACGTTTATGCATTGATTGTGTAATTTTAATAATTATCACAAGATAGCTTAATCTATATTTATCTCTTCTTTCTCTGTAAAATATTGAGGCAAAAAATGTCATTTCATAATTAATTAGTTAATTTTAAGAAGAGGAGAACTTTTAAAGCTATTCCTATCAAGTAATTACACCTTAAAAATACTAATTGCATGGAGAATGGTTCAGCTGTTAAGAGAACTTGCTGCTATTAGAAAGAGTGAGAGTTCATGTTCCAACACTGGTTCTTTCCACTGATCATAACAGCTGAATTCTAATAGCTCAGCAAATAGAGCTTTGCTCTGTTACTCATCTTGTTTCTTGAGACTCTTGGTTTTTCGAGACAGGGTTTCTCTGTGGATCTCTGGCTATCCTGGAACTCACTAGGTAGATCATGAGTGCTGGGATTAAAGGAATGCACTACCACCGCCCAGCTTCTTGAGATTCTTAAAATCATGAATATCTCTGGATTTTTGTTACCTTAGATTTTTATGAGAACTTTTATGGTGTGCATAATACCACACTGATGTGCTTGTGTTCCTGTTAGTCTGGGTTCAGGAATAGTCATCGTTTGAGTGTCCTTAATAGACTTGGGGATGTTAGCACTTGATATCAGGGCCGGAGGCCAAGCTACTGGTACCTAGAAAGGAATTATTTTAGTTCAGTGATTCTCAACTTGTTGGTCGCAACCCCTTTAGGGGTCATATGACCACAGGGGTTGCCTAAGACCATCCTAGATATGAGATATTTGCATTACAATTCATAACAGTAACAAAATTACAGTTATAAAGTAGCAACAAAAATAATTTTATAGTTCAGGGTCACCATATGAAATAATAAAAGTTTGAAGCATTAGAAAGGTTGAGAACCACTGATTTAGTTCCCCTCAAATTAAAATGCTTACTTCTAGATTATAAATAAATGTTACTGTTTGCTTATTCTCTGACAGTGTATTTTGAACATGCTTCTTACATGGATGTCTTTTTGTTTTCAAAGGATATTTTGGAACTCTTGGAGAAAAGAGTGAAGTCACGGTTTTCTCACCGGCAGATACATTTAATGAATTCATTTGGTTTTCCACAGTATGTGAAAATATTTAAAGAACAGTTATCTCTGCCTGCAGAATTTCCAGATAAAGTTTTTACTGAGAGGTGGAATGAGAATACTCAGGTAAGTTGAAGGCAATAAGTGACTTAGAAATGTGTATCTTTTCATGTTAATAGAGGAATGAAATTTTAAACTTTTTCTTACTTAAGGGCAATAGACATAACTTGTGTCCTAAATTATATCTTTTCAGAAGAACTTCAGGTTAAGCTTTAGTACTCTTCAGTAGCTGAAATTTTTAATCTATATTTGGTTTACATTTTAGGTAATTTTTTTAGTGAATTTACATAGTTTAGATTTTATTTTATATATTTTGCAAATTTGACAAGAGACCGTATTGAAAGTTCACTCTTACCCTACACATGTGTTTTTTATTCCAGTTCTCATAACAAACAACTTCAGTTTGTTTCATTAGTTTATTACAACACTGTACAGGCTGTGGCACCTCTTATGAGTATACTTGACAACCAGACTACCACTACACTGTATTCTAGCCCTACTTACTTTGTACCATTTCAAACCTTACTTGTAAGCTAAATTTTGTTTAGAGTTCAGTGCTTACTTGATTTTTTTTATCTTAATTTTGTTCTGATTCATGCTTCCCCACTTACAGTAATTATTGGTGTAACAAATATATAATAAAATAAATTTAAGGTAGGAAGGGTTTATTTTGAGAGTATGTAGTTGAGTTTGAGTTTGAGGATATAGTGGTGGGAAAGACATGAAGACCAGAGCTTTTGGTAGATAGTCAACAGCATCTGCAGTCAAAAAACACAGTAATGAATGTTCCTGTTCAAATCAAATCTCAATCTATCTCTCTCTCTCTCCCTCCCTCTCTCTCTCTCTCTCCCTCTCTCTCTCTCCCTCTCCCACCCCTTTCCGGAGCCTTTTCAATCCAGGACCCCAACCCATCTCTCTCCCATTTTCAATCCAGGACCCCAACCCAGTGGGATGGTGATTGAGATGAGTGTTGTCTTAGTCACTGTTCTATTGAAATGAAGAGACACCATGACCAAGACAACTCATAAAAGAAAACATTTAATTAGGGTCTGGCTTACCATCTCAGAGGCTTATACCATTGTCATTATTACACAGAGTGTGACATCAGACAGGCATGGTACTAGACGAGTATCAGTGATACATCCTGATCCACAAGCAGAGAGGGAGAGACTGGACCTGGCATGGACTTTTGAAACCTCTAAGCCTACTCCAATGACATATTTCCTCCCACAAGGCCTTGCCTCCTAATCCTTTTAATATTTCAAATAATATCATTCCTTGGTGACTAAATATGTGAGCCTACAGCAGCCATTCTTATTCAAACCACCACACATGTCCAACCTCAATAAACTAATATAGATAATTCTTTACAGGCATGCTCAAATATTGGCAGAGGTTTCTGTCCCACCCGGTTCCACAACCTGAACAGTCCCAAAGAAACACACAGAGGCCTACATTAATTATAAACTGGTTGGCCTATTAGCTTAGGCTTCTTATTAACTCTTACATCTTACATTAACACATAACTCTTGTCTGTGTTAGCCATATGGCTTGGTACCTTTTATTAGTGAGGAATTCTCATCTTGCTTCCTCTGCATCTGAGTGACGACTGCAGATTGAGCCTTTCATCCCAGAATTCTCCTATTCTGGTCACCCCGCCTATACTTCCTGCCTGGCTGCTACTGGCCAGTCAGTGTTTTATTAAACTAATACAAGTGACAAATATTTACAGGGTACAAGACCATTGTCCCACTGCCCTCGAAGGCTAACCTAACCTAGATAATCTCCCATTAGTAAGTTGACAGTATTGACCATCACAGCTATTGTATGTATACAACACACTTTAAATTAAGGTGATTAATATCTTAATTTTACAAACACTTAGTTTTGGATTTTCCCTTCCACCAGACTAATCTTACATGGGACTAGGCAAGTTTTCTCTGATGCTGTGTCTGACTTAAGATCTCTTTCTATAGGAAGATGTTCTTTGTCATTGGTAATCTACATTATTCCTTTTCTTACTGTGTTCTGGATTTTAACATCTGACCATCTGCTTTACTTCTCAATGCCTCACAGGCACTCCCCTATATAGCCTTGAGCTAATAGTCTTATTCCATCATGTTTTTGAGAGATTTGAATGCAGTTATTCATATTTAAATGTCTTCCAGGGATTTTGTATTTTCATGCCTTTTTACTCTCTTTTCCTAAGGTGACTTTGCAGCCAAGGCCATTGTCCACCTAACTATGTTGCATTGTGGGTATCCATCACTGTATAGTTTTAAAGCCATGGATTCTACATCTTGAGATACAGCCACAAATGAAAATTAAACAGAAAACAATGGCATTTATACTGAACAAATATATGCTTTTATTTGTCATTCCCTTTACAATGCGGTATAATAATGGCCTAGTTCTGTTGCTATAATAAAATGTTCTGATTAAAAGCAACTTGAGATATGGCTTACAGGTTAGAGTCCATCATTGGGAAGCCAAGACAGGAACAAGAAGGCAGGAAGTGAAACAGAGGCCATGAAAGAATGCTGCTTACTTGCTTGTACTGTTTGCTTTCTTAGACATCTCAGAGCTACCTGCCCAGACATGGCTCAACCACATTGAGCTAAGCCCTCTCACTTCAATCATTAATCAAGAAAACACCCTCCAGACATGCTGACAGACCAGTTTGATTGAGGTAGTTCCTCAGTTGTGTGCCTATCTTCCCAAATGACTCTAATTTGTGTCTAGTTGGCAAAAAACTAACCTCTACACACACACACACACACACATACACAAAGCTATTTACATAGCATTTACATTGTGTTGGGTGGTACAGTATAAGTAATCCAGAGATATACAGAAATGTGCATTTGTGGTTACATACCCAAACTAATGACCTTTTCATATCAGAGAATAGGATTTTCCCTTATTTTGTTTGTCTAAGGTATTTCCTTGACTCAGTCTTCTACAGACACAGTAATGAATATAATTAGAGAATGATAGGAATTTCTGGTGTAGCACTAGTCTAGATGATTTAAAAAGTGGATGCAATTTGATGACAGGATGACTCACCTCTAGTGAGTAAAGGTGGAAGTCACATGCAGTTTAGGTAGACACTGATTTAACAAAGTAAAGCAAAGGGTGGTCCAGTACAGAGAGAGACTCAAACAGAAAAATGAGGTGGTAACTCATTGAGTCCTTTCTGATTTTGTGAATATTTATGGGTGGTATGATTATGAGGTAGAGTTATTCTCTTCCTCCTGGCAAATCATGCTGAACCAGATCTCCCTTTTAGGTTATTTCCTATGATCCTTTTGAAACAGCCAGACACCAGGCTCTATTGAGGATGCAGGCCCTTAAAGTAGCATGTGAAAGTTCCCTGGCACCTTAGTTTCTGATAAGAACAAATTTCAACTTGAAGAATGTTTAAACAGCCACAGAGAGGCATTTGTCCATTGGGAAACACACTTACCAAGACATACCTACAGTTTCTTTCGTTTCCTCATGTCAAGTTGCATCCAAGCAGGATACCAACCCCTTAGGTACAGCTGTAGTTTTCCTGTTACCCTCAGGCGTGACTGTCTGAAGCTCTCAGCTTTCTAGTTTGTTTTATTTTGTTGTTTTGTTTTCAGACTTTATTGCCCCCAATCAAACTTAAGTGGCACATGGTAGGTGATGATCTCTTTTCTTGTGACAGGCTTACAGCTTTAGTGTTTAAAGCAGAACTGGCACTATTAGGGCTTGCAGCTCTTAGTTTCATCATCTTGTGCTGCCTCCTTGAGTGTGTTACTAAAATGTACTTGGAAAGTGTCAGCACCATGGCCAGAGACCCCTTCTGGGTGGGGGTGTGGTAAAGGTGGTTTGGGAGCTAGCCACTACTTCAGTGCTGACATTGCAGCTGGTTGTTTGTTTAAGATAAACCTGTAGTTCTTACAAGCTTTTTTTAAAGCACTAGGAAGTGAAGATTTAACTAGAAAAATACATTTACTGAGAGCATGAAATTTCAAGAGAGAATCAAAAGTTTATTCCTGGAAATTAGATATTTTTGAGGTGAAAGAAGCAAAACATCTCTAGTAAAGATATAAAAATTAAGTTTATTGTTATTGTTTGAGGAGTTCAGTATTTATATTTGTTGGAATTTTTTTAGAGATCTTCAGTAATTTTTTTTACAGTGTCATGTAGTGTCTTTTGGTAGTATGTTCTTGTTTTTATAACCCACTCTGTCATATTTTGCTGTCCATATACCCTTGTTTGTAGGGCCATCTGCTGGAGACTGGCCAACCTGCCAGGAACAAATGATTCTTTCTATCTCTCCTAGAACCTGTCAGCTCCCCTAGCTTCTCAACCAGAGCTGGGGCTCATGAACCCCTTCCCATCCTGTGCTAGAATGCTAACTGGCTTGATCTTGTCCAGATAACCTCAGCTTCCATGTGTTGTGAGAGCCCGCTTGTTTGTCCCCAGCTGCTCAGCTCCAAAATAACCACACAGAAACTGTATTATTTAAATCACTGCTTGGTCTATTATCTCTAGCTTCTTATTGGCTAGTTCTTATATCTTATTTTAACCCATCTCCGTTAATCTGTGCATCACCACGAGGTCGTGGCCTACCAGCAAAGATTCAGCACATCTGT
>LOJH01036797.1:0-15426 GCA_001685095.1 Ellobius talpinus | reverse complement strand
AAATTGACCTTAAATTTGTATCAATAAACCAAGGTCCATACCAATGCAAAGTATCCATCTCTACAGCATAGCCCCCTTTAAATGTAAAGAAACATAAACAATCATTTAGGGAATTCAGATGTGTGCATACATGTGAGTGCAGGTGTCAGAAGATTGGATCCCTTGGAACTGAAGTTACAGGCAGTTGTGCGCCACCTGATGAGGATGCTAGGAACTGAACTCTGGTCGTCCTAGGCTAGATTTATATTTACTCTTTTTGGGGGGGTGGGGGTAGGGGGTGTTTTGAGACAGGGTTTCTCTGTGTATCTTTGGCTGTGCTGGAACTCACTCTGTAGACCAGGCTGGCTTCAAACTCACAGAGATCCACTTGTCTGCCTCCCAAGTGCTGGGATTAAAGCCATGTGCCCTCCTTGATTTATATTCACTCACTCTTAACCACTGAAGCATCTCTTGAGCTGACTCATTGTGATTTTTGTTTACTTTTTTCCTTTTTTAATGAAGCACAAATTTTCCCATGTTCAAGGCTACGCTGATCTTCTCTATATTGGTCCAGTTTTAGTTTGTATGGTGCTTAATCTGATAGCTAAACCTATTTTCATGTGGGTTTTTTGGTTGTTTGGTTTTGTTTCTGAGACAGGGTTTCTTTGTGTAGTCCTGGCTGTAGTAGAACTCACTCTGTAGACCAGGCTGGCCTTGACTCACAGACTGCCTGCCTCTGCCTCTGGAGTGCTGGGTTAAAGGTGTCCACCACCACACCCAGATATTTTCATGTGGTGTATTGACCATTTATGCATCTTCCTTAGACAAATGTTAGTCTTTGCCCTAGTGCTGTGAGTGGCGGGGACCAAAGGATCACGGAGGCTTGGAGGCTGCCAGCCTAGGAAGGAAAAGGCAAGCTGCAGTTCAGTGAGAGACCCTGCCATCAGGGAGTACGCTGAGAGCACTGCAGGAAGACATGTCATGTCCTCCTCTGGCAGCCACATGAGTCCATGCGTGGGCATATATACCCTACACAGCACACACACACACCTATAAAAAATAAGATCATGAGGTTCTAAGCTTTAGTTTTCTCTTGCATCTCTAGGCATACATTACATCCAGTTGTAATTACAGAACTCAAATTATCCTTTGTAATCTATTCTTTCAAGATGCAAACCTCTATGACTATGTTTTATAAACCACCCCTAGGCAGTGCTCTTGACTCATGGAGTTTCTGGGTATTCTTGCTAGTCTCTCTCTGACTTTGAAAAGGAGCCTTACATAGACGTTTCACCTTACATACTCTACGTAATGATCTTATTTCTGTTTGCTGAGTGTAGTATCCAGATGCTCTCACTTGACTGAAGAGTCGATGCTTGCTATCTCTAGAGGTATTCTATGTTGTTTTCTTTTTTTTTCTTGTTTCAGTGCTGAAGATCAAATCCAAGATCTCATGCATGCTTCTTTTTTATATAATTTAGTTAATTTTACTTTTATGTACATTGGTGTGTGGGTTTCAGATCCCCCTGGAATTGGAGTTACAGCTGTGAGCTGCCATATGGGTGCTGGGAATGCAACCCTGATCCTCTGAAAGAGCAGTCAGTGCTCTTAACCGCTGTGCCATCTCTCTAGCCCTCATATATGTTTCTTATGCCTAGAAATAGCACAAACTTTTTTTTGTGAAATCCTGTAGTCAGATTTTTATTCAGAAGTTTTACTATAGTCTATGTTCTGTATTTTTTGTATCCTTTATAGTTCTGAAAATATATCCTTAGTAGGTGTTTAGTATACATTTGTATTTTATATAAATAGGTACTAGAATTGCCTCATTTTTTTGTCTACTAAAATAAATTTTTTTTTTAAAGGAAGGGTCTTACTATGCAGTAAGTACTGGGTTACCTGGAACTTGCTATGTGGACCAGGATGACTTTGAACTCACAGAGATCCATCTACCTCTGCTTCCCAGTGCTGGAATTAAAGGAGTACACCATGCTCAGCCCTATTCTTGGCTTTTAAATTGAATTTCAAAGTTATTGTACCCTACAGATGGTCTTAGTAACGATTTCTGGTCTCAATCCTTTACTTTCCACAGAATGACAGGGTGGCCACTCAGTTGGCTGTCAGTATTCGTTTTCAAGGAGACAAACGTCTGAGCAGCCTGCGCCGTTGCTGTGCCCTCACCCGCTATGATGCTCGAAAGATGAGCCAGGATGCCTTTGCTGCCATCAGGAACTGTAGTACTTCTGGAATCCAAACTGAATGGTAAGGCTCCTTTTTTTGTTGTGTTTGGTTTGGTTTTTGTTTTTTTATTTTTTTATGTGTGTGTGTGTGTCTCTCTCTCTTTTAAGAAAAGGGCCAGGAAGTGGTGGCACATGCCTTTAATCCCAGCACGCAGAAGGCAGAGGCAGGCAGATCTTTGTGAGTTCGAGGCCAGCCTGGTCTACAAGAGCTAGTTCTTCCAGGGCAAGCTCCAAAAGTACAGAGAAACCCTGTCTCAAAAAACCAAAAAAAAAAAAGGTATTATGTGGCTTAAATCAGTGAGCCTCTGAACTTTGGTCTGAAGTAGCTTGTGACTTGACTAGCCACACCTCATAGAGGGGGTGATCAAGGGCTAAGGAAGGTGAGAAGAAAGCAAGTTCACTCACAGGGTTTTTGTTTGTTTGTTTTTCCTACATTTAATACATTCTGGGACCCAAGGGTATAGTAGTAGCTAGAAGACAACATGAACTAGTGCCAGCATGCTGCCTTCAGGGAAATGACTGCCTGTAACAGTATTAAGCTTTTTATGTCCTAAGATTATCAGGAATTTTTTTTAAGATAGGGACTCCTGTATTCCAGGCAAGTAGCCAGAGATGACTATGTACATCTTTTTGTTTGTTTGTTTTGGTTTTGGAGACGGGGTTTTGCTACGCAGCCCTGACTTTCCTAGAACTCGCTTTGCAGACCAGGATGGCCTCGAACTCCACCTGCCTCTGTCCCCTCCCCAAGTGCTGGGGTTAAAGGAGTGTGCCAGCACACACTAGATTTTACACTTCTGATGCTCTTGCCGCTATCTCCCAAGTACTGAGGTTACAGGCCAGGACTATCACATACCTGAAGTGCTGGGATTAAAAGCGGGGCCACCGCTGCCTGGCAATAGTCTGGATCCTGAAGATTAAACCTAGGTCCTTGAACATGCTTTACTACTAAGCTACACCTTCAGATTTTTCATAAGAACTTTAGGAAAGCATAATGAGTAAATAAATATGTAAAACAAAATACAACAAATCGACAATTTCTTGAAATATTTCCCCGTGGTTGTATTTTCCGAGACAGAGTTCTCTGTGTAACCACTCTGGCTGTCCTGGAACTCACTGCAGACCAGACTGAGACTGGAAACCAAAAGCTTGATAGGGAATTTCATCTTGAAAAATTGTAGAGTTATGGATTAGGATTAGAATTTTTTCCCACTTATCTTGTGTGTACATGTGTCGTAATATGTGCACTACTTGTGAAATCTCTGAGTTGGTTCTATAAACCAAACTCAGGCCATCCAGTTTGGTGGCAAGTGCCACCCCCTGAGCCAACTGGGGATGACCCTGAGCTATGATTTGCTTATTTCTCCTGTTGTTGTCTTGAATAAAATTTGTGTCGCCCCAAGCCAGGTGTGGTGGCACTCACCTTTAATCTCAGCACTTAGGAGGCAAAGTCTGACTGATCTCTGAGTTTAATGCCAGCCTGGTCTAAAGACCGAGTTCTAGGACAGCCAGCCAGAGCTACGCAGAGAAACTCTGTCTGAAAAAAAAAAGAGCAAGGTGGTAGTGCATGCTTTTAATCCCAGCACTCAGGAGGCAGAAGCAGGTGGTTCTCTGTGAGTTCAAGGCCAGCCTCGTCTTAGCCTCATCTTCAGAGCGAGTTTCAGGACAGGCTCCAAAGTTACAGAGAAACCTTGTCTTGAAAAGGGGGGGGGGTGGATAAAAGAATTTCCTTTCATGTAGAACCAGAACTTGTCATTCATTAATAAAATCTAGGCTCTTAAAACAGTGACTTGGTAATGTCCTTGTTCCATTACTTTGTACACAGGTCCCCTCCCCTCACGATGCTCTTCCTCTGTGCCACCAAGTTCTCTGCCTCTGCCCCTTCAGCTCACACAGATATCACCGTCTTCTTGAGCAGTGACTCAAGTTGTCAGTCAAAGGTGCCAACTGCCAGCTCTGAAACTAAGACCCAGGGAACTGGTGCAGCTTTGCCCATATCTAGAAAGCCAGCCACCTCTCTGGAGTCTTTTTTTCAAAAGGCTGCCAAAAAGCAGAGAGTGAAAGAGACTTCCCTTGCTCCTCTCAACATGTCCACAGACAAGTCACCAGTCCAGCCCGCACTACCGTTCCAAAGCAGCCGGACTGCAGGAATCGAGCCCTTCTTCAAGCAGAAGAGGCTGTTATCACAGCAAACACAGCTTAATAATCCTTCAGCTCCTCACTTTCCACAGAAGGACTCAGAAGCGATATCAAGCTATTTTCCCACAGAGTGTGCAGATAGTGGTCCTCTTTATGAAAGAGTGTTGAAGCCACTATCTTCTAAAGCAATTTCTACAGAAAAGGATGTGGCTGGGAACAGTCCAAACATGCTTAATTCTTCAGTTTACAACTCTGAAGAGGTGGCCCACAGTGCAACTGAGGACCAAATGCTCTGTGAAAAGTGTGACTCCCTGGTTCCAGTGTGGGACATGCCAGAACACATAGACTACCATTTTGCATTGGAGTTGCAGAAGTCTTTTTTGCAGCCTTGTACTTCAAAACCCCACACTGTTCCTGCAATGTCTCCTCAGGGCAAAAGAAATCCCAAGAGTCCTTTGGCTTCCAGTAATAAACGGCTTAGGCTCCATGGCATGCAGACACTGGAATCATTTTTTAAGCCATTGACACATTAATGCTGCCCTCTGGCTTGTAGAACTTTACAATAGTGATTTGTAACTGAGCAATGGGATCATGTTGATTTCTCAAGGGAATCTATGAAATTGTTAATACAAAACTAGGTTCCTCTATTCCAGTGGGATCCTGATCCTGTTTCTGATCAAAATGTTTTTAATGTCTTTAGGGAGACAGTGTCATAAAAGGTGTAAGGAGCCTTGGCAAACTCCTTCAACATTGAGCTTTCTCACTCATCTATAAAACTAAAGACCATACGTGATATATTTAGGGGTGTAACTCCTAATAACCCCCTCATGCCAGGCGGTGATGGTGCACAACTTTAATCTCAGCACTGAGGAGGCAGAGGCAGGCAGAACTCTGTGAGTTCAAGACTAGCCTGATCTATAAGAGCAAGTTCCAGGACAGCCAAGGCCACACAGAGAAACCCTGTCTCACAAAAACCAAAACACCCCTCCCCTCAAAAAAAAAAAGTCCCAACTTGAAATTGGAACAGAATGGGGAAAATGGGATTGGGGCTATAACTCAGTGGTGGAACACTTGGCCTATGGTAGCATGTGCAACACCCTGTCTGTGTTCAATTCCCAGTACTGGAGTGGGAATAAAACAAAAAACAGTATGTTAGCCAAAAGGCTAAAGTAATGGATTTAATAAATAATCTTTTTAATGAGACATGTAGTCTTCCTTAGCCACCCAGGTGTTAGGCTTTTCTGATATGACCTTGAATTATATGCAAAACCAGGTAGTAGCTTAAATGAGTAGGAAGATAGCATACACCTCTCTTCCCATACTAAATACAAACCAACTTCATTTTCCACATTTATAAATTGTGCCTTTGTATTTTACTTCAAGGGGAAGGTTTAAAGCTGTGTTTAGCAGGAATTGACCTTTCCCTTGAATTTACTGTGGCTTTTCCCTAGCTGGATCAGTAGCTTCTTAAAGGCAAGAATTCTTGCAGTGCTTTACATATAGCGTGTTCTTGATTATTGGTTGATGTATGTAATAAAAATTATACATGACTGCCCACACTAGGACAATAAAAATGTACTCTTTGAGGACCTGCCTTGCACACTTTGATTCCTCTAAATGTTCTGTTAATGTACTGGTATTTTTGACATTGGGGTGGGTAGGCTAGGCTAAACGGTCTTCACAACTCTGATCCTCCTACTTCAGTTTTCTGTGTGCTGGAATCATATGTGTATACAAATGTACCTGTGCAACTGTCGTCTCCTTTTGGTTGCAGTTGGGATGACTGCAAGGAGTAGTCGTAGAGAAAAATAAGGTGTGGCGAGGTGTTTTGTACGTGCTTGGAATCCCAACACTTTAAAGGATAAAGGAAGGAGAATCAATCTGGAGTTAAAATCATCCCTGGCTAGATAGCAAGTCTGGGGCAACCTGGGCTACATGAAGGGAGTAGAGATTGGGGATGTAAGCTAGTGGTAGAGTACTTGCTTAGCATGGCATTTTAAAAGAGAAGAATAAATCTAGATGTGACAATGTGTAATCCTAGGATTCTGGAGGTGGAGGCAGGAGGATCTGGAGTTAAGCTCCACATCATCTTGGATAATTCAGTGAGACCTTGTCTCAAAAGAGAGAAGCGCTGTAGCAGAGACTTAGGCGTCACTTGATCTCTAGAGATAAGCTGGAGGTCAGGTGGAGGGTGGCTAGTGGACCAATGGAAGGCAAAGCCAGCAGTATACCTTGTCCTGGGCAGCCCTGCCCTATTGCGCACAGTCTATAGGAGAGCAGACAGCAGGCCTTCATCAGTGCTGGGAAAGCACCATTGTGCTGCAAGGTGACCTTGCTTTCCTCACTGCTCACAGCTTTTAATACAGGAGGCAGTTTGCCCACAGGCCTCTTAGTAGTATGTTAAGCCAATGGCATCTTTGGGGTTTTTCCCAGATGGGGTTTTTCTGTATAGTGCTGGCTGTCCTGGAACTCATTTTGTAGACCAGGCTGGCCTTGAACTCACAGAGATCCACCTGCTTCAACCTCCTGAGTGCTGGGATTAAAGGTATGCACCACTATGCCCGACTACCAATGGTATTTTTTTAAAAAAAATCAGATGTGGTGGCCCATACCTGTACCCCTAGCTGAAGGAGAAGGCTAGGTAGCACTACTGTGAGTTAAGGCCACAGAGCCAAGAGCCTATCTAAAAGTACTAGATATAGGACTGGGGGATACAGCTCAGTGGTGCCTAAAATTCAGAAGACCTAGGTTTGAGCCTTAGCACGGGATAAAAGCAGGTATGAGTCCTGTCTGTGACCCCAGCAATTGAGAGGTAGAAGGATCAAAAGTTCAAGGTCATCCTCAATTACATAGTTTGATGCCAGTCTGGGCTAGAAACTTATCTCAAAAAATAAAACTCCGGTAGCAGAATGCTGCATAAGGCTTTGGACCACATGTATCATTTACTTTGCCAGGATTGGTATTCAAAATAGAGTTCCTACTTTTGCAGTAGACTTTAGCCTTAGACCCTACTTAATATGGGATAGGCTGGGAATAGAGCTCAGTGGTGGTACCTGGTTATCATGGACTCTAAAATCTATGATAGTCTGAACACAGAAATAGGAAAGGCCAAGGTTTAGCTTATGTGGCCCTTGATGCTCCAAGAACCTAGGCTTAAAAGGGAAGTGTGAGGACTGCACTCCCATTCACCTGAGTCTTCATCCCTGCGAGCTGGTACTCTAAGGAGAGGGCTCCTCCTAGTGTTACCCCGGACAGGTGCAATAGAGCTGACTGAGCTGAAAAGGCCTCTCCACTCTGCTCACTTGCAGAGTGAAGGAAAACAGAACACACAGAATGCTGATCCTATGGGGAGAGGAAAAGAATGGCCAATGAGATAAGGGGTGACTTCTTTCCAATTCAGAGTTCAACGATGGTAGGGAGTCACTTGTCTCTAATCCTGGAGGAGAATCTAGCTGTGGAGGCAGAGCCTTTGTCTTAAGTATAATAAGCACAGAATTTCCAATAAAACATTTTTATTCTGTACAATAAATGTGTATTTAAATATATATACATATATATATATATACACACATGTGCAGAGAATCTTCAGCCAACAAATCCCTGAGTTCATGGGAACCCAGGATGCTAACAAAGGGAAAGGAGGGAGTCCATGCCTATAATGACATCTTTCCCTTTCCTCCTGGTTCCCGGCAAGAGGGAAGGGGGTGGGCACTACAGATTACTAAAACAAGAAAAACTTCATATGGGAGTAGGAATGGGAATGAGGGTGTCAGGACACATTACTGTGGGTCAAGGTCCTGCAGCGTCCAGTCTGGGAAAGGAAAACAGACTATTTGATCTAGTGTGAAAACCAACAGATGACTTGAGAGGAGAAGAAACTGACATGCAGCTGGCCTTTAGTGTGCCAAGTCTTAGCTTGGCAGCCCCACGCCTAGGCCAGCACCACAAATAGCACCAAGTGGGGCCTATAACAGGAGGATCTGGGCAAAGGGCCCTTGAGTAAAGGACAATGAAATAAAGCCAGAAATATGCATCAGGACTCAACACAGGGTAGGAACACAGTCTTTCATGGTCTCTGTGCCATTTCTTCCGTCCCTGGGTCCACCAGATAGTGAGGAGCACTGTCTTTCATCCACAGTCAGGTGGAGAAGGGCAACTTATGTGGCCCTGAGAGGAGGTATAAGAAGTACTTTCAAGGGCCAACCCAGTTATGACAATTCCTGAAGTGCAGAGGTCACACTGGTGAGTCATGCCCAGTCCTGAGAGTGGCATCCAGTCAACAAGATCATGCAGCTGCCAGGGTTAATGAGCCAACCAGGGGGCACACAGCTGCTGAGAACTGCCCTAAATTGTCTTCTCCCTCAGGACTGCCCCCCCTGACCACGCCAAGCTTGACACCTCTCCAGAAAGGTGGCAGGAAGCAAGTGGCAGCAGACACAAATCTGCCTAGCCTATTAATACACAGAGCCGCCAACGGTGGGCAGCATGGCTGGAAGTCACATTATTGTAGCGACAGCAGTAGAGCTGTTTTGAGGACTCAGAAGCCCATGCTGGCCTGGGCTTCCCCTGCTGTGATGGCTTGCACATCCGTGACATGACCGATGCCCTTGGTAACACCCTCCCGGAACAGCAGTTTGGCGCCCACCTTCAGGTATTCTGGGTGTTTCAGGAAGCGGAAACGTACTACTGCTTTCTCCCCTGTCCGCAACTTGTCCTTCAGGAGAAAAGTGGTCACAACCCTGGCCAATGCCTCTCATCCCATCCTCTATCAGCCTTGGCTCCACCCTTGAAGTCCCCAGGTGGGCTGCTACCCTTCCTGTATGGGCTTTGTTCCCTTTATGAGATCAGGCAACTCTAAGCCAAGTGTAATGTTAGGGCTCCCTCCTGTATAAAAGCAAAATACTGACTTTCCCTGCAAAAATGGAGACATGGCTGGGTGGCTCTCACCTTTGCATGGATCTTTTCCACCACTGCTGTTTGACGTACGTTGCCCACATGTACTGTCACCTGGAATCCCCGCCGGAAGGTGGTGGCATGGAACAGTAGGACTATCTCTGCCTCAAACACTGAGCAGATGGTGGGATTCATCTCAGGACTCACCATCACCATGCCCTGGGGAGGCACAGCCGGGGAGGCACAAGCCAGATCCAAGAAGGGCAGACCTGGGGTTAGACTCCATTTCCAGACATTCTGCACACTTTAGAACTCCTGAATCCCCTTTTCTTCTATATGCCTCCAGAGAAAGGCCTCAGAAGGCCATGGTACCATGGTACCTGTGTTTTGAGTATCCTAAGCCCTTTCAATAGTCTATATAACCAGGCCTACACTCCCAAGTTAGAGACCACCATGTTTCCTTAGGTTTCAATAGCCAGTCTTCCAGACACTTGCATTCCCTCTCCAACCCACCTGTTCACCTCACCTTGCGAAGCAGTGCACGGTCAAAGTCTCCGAGGGCTAGTGTAGCAGCCTGACCAGCTCGCAGCACACGACAGGCAGAGCGATTGCGCTGGATGCTGCATACTCTCAGCTCCAGGAAGCAGCCATCATCTGTTGGGCCTACCACCAGCTGGTCACCCTCACGGCAGATCCCACTGCAGCCCAGACAGCAGGTAACAATGTCAGCATAGGTCCCTCTGACTTCTCTGCTAGGGGCACTCAGAATACACTTGCCCTCGAATTAGGGCAAAAGAACCCTAAATTCCAGCTTGGAAGTAGGGAGATGACTGCTTTGTCCAGTCTAGCGTTTAGATTCTGAAGGCCAGCAGTAACAGCTGGCAGAGCCACACCTGTGGTTTGGCTAACACCAGCTCACTAAAGAACAAGTTACATCCTCAGGCTTTATGCTGTGCTTCCTCACTTCCCTGCTTTGAGATGCTATGTGAATGCACTGTTTCTTCCTAGAGCCCATGACCATAGACTCTAGAGGCCTGGAGAGTCCCCTAAAGCAGCAACACCATTACTCCCTCATAAGCCAAGAGCTCTAAGCTTCCACATTCTGTGCATGAGCTCAGGTCAACCCAGGGCCTGCTTCAGGCAAGAGGTCTTCAAGTACAGGGGTACACAGGTAAGGACGAGTAACACAAGGCAGTCACCTGGACAGTGTTCCTCCAACCACAGTCCCCACCTCTGGGACTGTGTAGATTTCATCCACCTAGAGCCAAAGAAAACTCTGTAAATGTCCTGCCACCAGGGCTTGTACACCCAACCTTTGTAGATACGCTCAGGCTGTCAGAACTGGGCTGGCCCTACCCTGCCCCTCCCTTCTGTTTGTTGGGTCAACTACCTGGAATTCTGTCAACTGCTGCATAAGCTCTTCCTGCTCTTTGCTGTTGGTGAGTGGAGGCAGGATATTCAGGAAGACTTTAAGAAGGTCCAGACTCTCTCCAGACACACTGGACAGTGTGAATATAGGCGTGACACTGTGGAGAGACAAATGTGTAAGAATAGTCTTAACAGGAAGCAGTAGCCAGAGGCCCCTTCTGACTGTGAACAAGTCAGGGAATGTGGACAGTTAATGTCTTCAAGGTCCCAAGCATAGCTCCCTCCCACAATCCCAAGCTGAAAAAGGCAAAGAAATGAACTACAATGGATCTGGCCCTAGAGGTGGGACACCATGCTCCTGGACCCTGTGGCAGCCTTCCCTGTCCATCAAGGCTTGAGGGTGAGAGGCAGGCTCACTTGGGTGACTGGGCAAATTGCTGGGCAGCAGTGACAGCATCATCCTCAGAGGTGACCAGCATAGGGACCTTGTGGCAGCCAGGCTGCTTGAGGACCCGCTCCAGCTGGCGTACTGTCCTCTCCACTGTGGTCTTAGCACACAGGTCCACTTTACTGACCACGATGAAGAAGGGCACTTTCAGGGCCAAGGCCAGCCCCAGATGTTCCCGTGTGGTGCCGGCTACCTCATAGAAAAGAGGCAGGTGGCAGGAGAGAGAATTTGGGAGGAAGGAAAAGGAAGAGTTGGTGTTGCTCCCAGCTCTGAGGGGGCTCAGGGCAGAAGAGAGTCAGCTCCTCCCTTTGCCCTGCCCCTCTGCTCAGTATCTCGTACCGATTCCAGTGTTGGCACTGACGAGGAGCAGGGCACAGTCGGGGCAGTAGGAGGTGAGGCCGAAGATGGTGGTGTGTAGGTATTTATGGTGGCCCGCCAGGTCAATGAAGGTGATCATCTTGGAGCTGCTTTCACAGATCTCCTCTGCAGTCCGTGAGTCGCTGTAATTCACCACCTAGCCCAGGGCCAGGGCTCTCAGTGTCCCTGTGACCTCCCCAACCCTTCAGAAGTCACCAGGCCCTAGTCTAGTCCCTAGCCCATTTTCTATTTCACTCTGTAGATTCTCACTTGGTTTTTAAGAGGGAGGGAACTGTTCACAGTACCCTCAGACTTCTCCAAGAGGTCTCCACACCCTGCCCCCAGCCTCTGCCTTCACCTCTACCAGCCCATCCTCAGAGTCTGGCCCTACTGGGTCCCGCTGATCCCATGCACCTCTCCCTTGCTGTTAAAGCCCAGGATCTCAAAGCTGATGCTGGAGGTTCGGCCAGACTGAATCTCATGCAGGTGGCGGAAAAGGTTGAGCCGGGCCCGGCCCCGCCCGTTGTCCAGCTCTCCTTGGGTCAAGACTCCAAGCAAGGTAGACTTCCCGGAGTCCACGTTCCCTAGGACTGCCACACGGAGATCTAGGAACTGTGAGGAATTTGGCAAAGGTGAGTTCACCTCACACTGAAAGTTAAGGTTCTCATACTCCCTGGAGCACACCCTCAGGAGCCTAGGCCAGTGGAAAGCCTAGCAACACAGCCTTTGCTGGGAGGAGAGCATGGGCGCTCACCTGCTGATTGTCAGGAACCTTTCGCACCAGCACCTCAGTGATCTTCCGGGGCACGTCACTATCATAATCCACTTCTCGCTCCCGGAGAACAGTGATGTCTGCCCCAACCCTGTCACAGAAAAGCCACAGCTGCCATATTTCACATTATTCCCCCTATTCCAGTCTGGCTCTGACCACAGAGGTCCTAACACCTCACTGAACTTCCTACCCCCTTGCAATCTACCCCCCACACTTCTTCTGAAACAAACATCTTAAATCAAAAGGAGTGGGGAGCCTAGGCACAGTGAGATGAGCACACCAATCGGACTCACTCTGCCCCTGTCTACTATAGGACGAACCACACCTCACCCCAGTCCCTCTGGACCTGGCTGGCTGGGTATGCATGGGTCCTCCCTAAAGTTGGGGAGAGGGGAGAAGGAAGCATACTTCTCTGCCATCCGGTGCAGGGTCTTGAGGGAAGCCCGCATCTCCTCCTCAGCCAGCCCCACCAGCAGCCCATTGTCCTCTACCCCAATCTGGTAGACAGCCTCACCGCGTCCCTCCTGGAGCCGCCACTTCATTTGCGTCACCAAGTGTTCAAAGCGGTACTGGGATGGATTCACCAGCTTCAGCTTGGGACAGATATGGTATCATGAGAAGAAGAAAGCAGGGTGCTCCTCCCAGACTCTACATGTGGTCCCTACCTGTCCTGCTATAGTAACCAGCACCTTTCTTTTCCACTTAAAACCCTTGCCCCCTGGGGATGGAGAAATGGTTCATTGGTTAAGAGAACTCAGGTCAGGGGCTGACAAATGCCTGAAATGACAGCTCGAGGGGAATCTGACACCCTATTCTGACCTCTGAGATACTGGTACTCAGAAGCACATACCTACACACACACACACACACATTAAAAATCTTAAAAAAACCAAACCCTTACCCCTGACCACACTAGCAGTGATTCTCCCCGTGACACAGTGGGGTTCAGAGAGCCCAGCATGATGACCATGCAGCATGGAGTGGGAAGGATAGCAGAGAAATCACCTTATACTGACTAGGGCAACTACTGCATCCCATCTCCTCCCCAAGCTAAGACTCACTTTATATTCGATGTTTCCATCTTCAGCCTGAAAAGAAACAGGAAACAGTTAGCACACCCTGTTCAGACCCAATCCCTACTTCCTCAATTCCCAATGACCTCAGGCACATAAGGCAAGCCATGGTGGCACCTGCCCATGCTCCCAGGTAGCCTCTGAGGAAAGGCTGTAAGGATACAGCGAACCACCCACTTATCCAAGGACGGAATCGCAGGTCCTCAGAGTGTTCTTTCTAGATGCAAGATCACCTCTTCCTCCCCAACCTCCACATCTGACACTGCTGTCCAGTCTGGCTGTTCTGGTTTTGGTTTCTTTCTGTGTTCAGGCTGTTGCTGCCTTTCTTTGACACTGATTTAGTAGACACCACTTTCTTCTTAACCGTCCCTCTCAGCTGATGCCATCAAGTGTAAGAGGTTACAAGTGACTCTGGGCCAAAGCCAAAATGTGAGCTCAGCACTGGTCACTGCAAGCTCACTGAGATAGGAGGCCCAGGTAGTAAGAGAGGAGTAGAACTCCAAAGTTGGGGCTTACATCAAAAAAAAAGGAAGGAAGGAAGGAAAGAAAGAAATTTATTAAAGGGACAGATGTCATAAACTGAACTTACTATGGCTTTTTCCCCTGTTCCTGCCTCAGTTGAGGCGAAACTCTGAACAATCCCATATCATAGCCTCTTCTCACAGCAGCTACACACACCTGCCTCACCCCACCCCACCCCCTGTACAAAAGGTTGTGACATCTTCTCATATTGCCCTTCTGTATTTCTGCATTCCTCCTCTCTGGCCATTTTATTTTCCTATTTCCCTTTCTGTCATCATTCCATCTTTAAAGTCCTTAGAAGAGTCTTTATCCACAATCTCAACCCCATGGAATGTGTGAGAGCTTTCACACATTTTTACTATTTTGCTGACGGTGAACAATTTAGGATAGTAGACTTTAAAGATTTGGTATAAAGATAATCTAGGCCAATGGTTCTCAAAGTGTGGTTCTGAGACCAACAACATTATAGTGTAAGAAATGCCAAATTTGCTGGGTGGTGGTGGTACATGCATTTAATCCCAGCACTCGGGGGCAAAGGTAGGAAGATCTTTGTGAGTTCAAGGCCAGCCTGGTCTACAAAAGCTAGTTCCAGGACAGCTAGCGCTGTTTCACAGAGAAACCCTGTCTGGAAAAACCAAAGGGGAAACAAAACCAAAAGAAATGTCAGATTCTCAGGCCCATCCCTCACCTAGTGGATCAGAAATTCTGTGAACAGAACAGCAATCTGGATAACTGGCGCATACTTAAAGTCTGATAACCACTGTTTGAAGCCCTTCCCACCTTGGGTCCTTCTATCGTTTGTTTGTTTTGTTTTCAGAAACAAGGTTTCTCTGTGTATCCCTGGCTGTCCTGGAACTCTGTAGACCAGACTGGCATGGAACTAGGAGAAATTCTCCTGCCTCTGCTTCCTGAGTGCTGGGTTTTCCTATCTAAAGAGGAAGAAGGAAAGTGGTCTTCTTTGCTTTAAGGACTCATGGAGCATATGGGGGCTCTTCTCTGTCTCCACGCCCCAACAGGACAACGGAAAGGCAGAGGGCTATGTCTAACTGTTCTGTTTTGTGTGTGTGAGTACCGAGGGCGTAGCGAAGGAACACATTGCTCTAGTCCCGACTACTCCCCTTCTCCCTGTGGACCAAGTTTAGAAAAGCGGTGGTTACTCTGCTAGCCAGTTAGTGTTCCTTTCCCACTCCTCTGATCCTCTCAGGGGGATGGGATTCCCGACCTCACTTCTCCAAAGGTTATGTTAGTGAAAGGGGCATTCCCTTCCCGAGGTCCTGACACCGAAAAGGATCGTCTAGTCTTGACCCCCTCTTTTCTAAGGGGTCCTGAGACAGGAGGAGGGGTTCTCTTTCCCCAGTCCTTCCTCCCTGGGGTCTTGACACCGGAAAGGGGGATTAATTATCTCTGTCCCGCCTCCCTGGAGTCTCGGGGACCGGAAAGAGTAGTTCCCTGTGCCCCGCCAATTTTTCTGGTGCTCACCTCTGGGGGCAGGTACGGAGGGTTGTTGGCTTTACCTCCTCTGTACCTTCCGTTCTTCTTCTTCCCCTTTGGGCCCCCGCAACTGCTGCTACCGCCGGCCCCCCGAGCTTTGAGGTTTCCGCCCATGGCCGGGCCTCCTCCGGGCCGGCAGCAGCCGCC
>LOJH01036794.1:6662-20800 GCA_001685095.1 Ellobius talpinus | reverse complement strand
TGTGTGTGTGTGTGTGTGTGTGTGTGTGTGTGTGTGTGTGTGTGTGTATCTGCTGATATGGGCACATAATGAGCAAACATTGCCCTTACTCAAGATATGAGCTGTACTTTACAACCACACTGTTTCATTCCCCACCCCCGTCCCCCAGCTTCTGGGGGAATTCATTTTGGGTAAAGAGTCCTAGCTCGCTTTATCTGATTTCCACTAAATTTTTCTGAGCTAATGAACTTCTCTATCTCTGAAAATACCTACAGCATTTGTGAAATTGTCAGTCAGAAATGTAGGAAAACAGCCCAGAGAAGCTGCTGTTAATTGAAGAAAAGCGCCGATCAACAGTATGTCTGGGAAGTGTTTATAAGCAAACGCTAACACACGTCTGCCCAACTGAAAGTTTGAAAACAGGTAAGAAGAGTAGCTTTTCAAAGGCGGATAAGTGAGAGGCATGGTAAAATGGGCCTGTTTTAATATATCACCTGAGAAAAAAGAGAAAGATTCCCCCCACGGACTTACAATTCAAAGGGGATCTGCACCTCCTCAGATGCCAGATACACAGAGTCACATACCACAACATCGATTATCACCCCTCCTGAGATCATGAGCTTACCTAAAAAATCACTATTCTGTTCATTCCCACTATAGAAAGGTCTGTTCTTTCAAAATGCATTCATTCGTCCAACTGTATGTCAAGCTTTTCCCGTGTGCCAGGTTTGTAAAGTAAGAACATGTGGCTGCTTCCTAAGAATGCCTCTATCCAGCTCTTCATACACCATCAACTTCCCAATTAGCCAGGTGTGGTGATAAAGCTTGCCTGAAGACCATAGGGCAGAGCTGGCCACTAGTTAACCAAAGAGGCCAGGCTGTGGTGACGCACACCTTTAATCCCAACACCTGGGAGGAGGAAACAGGAAATGACATGGCTGGGTGGAGCAAGGAAGGGATAAGGCAGAATCTTGGCCCCTTTTCAAAGGCTGAGAAGGTGGCGAGGTAAGAGGTGGCTGTGGCTAGCTCCTTTGTCTCTCTGATCTTTCAGCATTTACCCCGATATCTGACTCCGGGTTTTTATTATTAAGACCCATTAGAATTCACGCTACTACAGGGAGTCAGTACCTCTGACTTGTACTAATGTTTTAAAGGTCTTTAGAATGTCCTGTTCACCTCACTAAAGCTTCTGCTACAAGAATTATTTTTTTCTGTATCTAGGGAATATTCAATAAAGATTCCTTTTCTGTGAGTTCTCGAACTCTAAGGAAATAACGTAAGGAAATCTGGGAACAATTAAAGTACATATAATGACGACATATGAGCTCACAAATATCGTCTGTGTATGGCAGGTTTGTCCTTCTACTGCTCATAGCAAATGGTGACTCCTTTTTCTTTAAGAACACACTTGGATGCATTTTTGCAAAGACTCTTTCAAAACGTTCATTATGTTACACATCATTTTTGAGAAGAGGCCAAAAGCAGCTCTGTATCTCGGTGACAGCAGAGTGAAGCCGGAGGAATGACAGCAGAAAATGTTTTTGATGGATTTCCTTTGCCAGGATCCTTTCAGATAGTATTCTGGTATTAGCATGAACGTCTATGAGAGAATGGCAAGTCCAGAGGAATGATAAACATTTTATAGACTGCCCACCACATGGAACCAGTTTGCTTGGCTTAGATGATGTGGCTCCATTGCCCACGCCCGTCACTAGCTTCTACTGTACTCAGCACCAGTGACCAGTCTGGCTGGGCTCCAGCACATGCTCACTGAGCATCTACTGAGTGAATGAAATGGAGAAATAAAAATAAATCAGTGTGAACAGGAGAACATAGAGAAAGGTGGTGGTGGCACATGGTCTACAATGAATGACTCAGATAAGAAATCCTTTAAGTTTTTCTCTTAAATTTTATAGTCTTATACGTCTGAGTGCCTGTGTGTACACATGTGCACCATTTACAGCCCAGAAGTGGATGTTGGCTCCCTTGAAACTGGAGCTAGATCACTGAGAACTGCCAGGTGGGTGCTGGAAACTGAGCCCAGGTTCTCTGCAAGAGCAGCAAACGCTCATACCCGTCTCTCCAGCACCCTGATACAACATTTTAAGCAACTAACCATATTGATGCAAAGGTCCCCACAGCACAGATAAATGTTCACAACAGAAGGCTAAAGAGAGAAAGTGAAACATGGACTTTACAGACTATGATCTCAACTTCAATAGTGACAAAGACCTTTAGAAAATATTTCAAAAATAAATGTACAGAAATGCAGTCACAGTGTGACTAGTAAAGTCTCCAGGGGGTGGGCTCCTACGTGATTTTTCCTCTCATTTGCTGTCTTTAAAGATACGAAATTGGCCATTTGGGTAACATTTAGAATTTTTGTTTACTTATTTATGATTGTGCAAGTGCATGTATGCACCCACATATGTGGAAGTCAGAGGATAACTTTGTGTGCAGTCGATTTTTTCCTTCCACCTTTGCAGAGGATCAAACTCAGATGTGCAGGCTTAGCAGAGGTGCCTTTACCTGCTAAACTATCGGATGCTGTTCACATAGATGGCCCCAATTAGACAACTTTAATACTATAATTTTATAGCATTAATGACATTCACAATGTTCTACAGTCACCATGAATATCTACTTTCAATACCTCTGAAATAAACATTATAACTATTAAAACAAAGAAGTTCCCTACCCCACCCATTCCAGACCCTGGTGACCTTTAGTCTACTTTACTTCTCTGCATTTGGCCATTCCACATAGTTTATAAAAATGGGCACATATGCTTTATTTCACTTTATATAATATTTTCAACACTGATACTTTTTGAAAACCATTTTTACATATTTAGTTTTTTTACAGTGGAAATATTATATATAGGGAACCAGAATGCCTGTGCTTTAAATGAAAATAATAAAAAGGAACAAAAGAGAAAAGACACACAAAGGGCATCCACCTGGTGGTCAGTCCACTCCTCTGAAAGGGGCAGCACATAGCATGAGACATAGTCTACCACATTCTGCCCAGCTCCTCCCACAAGATCACTGCCACAGACAGGAACACAGAGTGGATGACTTACAATTGGAAGCCCTAGATTTGTAGGTGAGCATTTTGTGCACAATTTGGCAGGTTACAAATGAACACAGGAAGACAGCATCTGTCGTGCCCCTTAGGAAACCAGGCAGAACCAATGTAATTCCTTACCTGAAAAACATAAACACAGAACATATATTAGCATTCAATTGGCATAATTTCTTAGTCAGTTAAGCCTCATGTTTAGTTTATTTCTTCTCAAGGCAAGCTGGCAGTGTCAGTTGGATATTGAATTCTAATTTCAAAGAATATTCTTTCCTGTTTCCAGTCTGTTTGGATGTAAATATTGCTAGCAAGAATCCATGTTTCATGCTAACCTGGTCTTGTCAGCTTACATAATTCTGATCATCTCGTGCTACATCCAACCTTCAAGCCCTGACCAAGACATTCATCCTCTGCCTCTGGTCTAGTCTGCTGATTTCCCTAAACCCTAACTTGACTGCATTCTCTCTGATCTCCAGACTTAGCCCAGGTCACACATCCTAAGGGCCAGCACAAGCTGATCAATCCACCTGCACCTTTCTCAATCCCCGAGCTTGGCCCTAGTCATACACCCTCCTGCACACTGGTCCTGTCTTAAGAATCACTAGAACCTTACTTGCTTGCACTATTTCCAACCCTAAGGCCTTGCTTTGGCCACGGTTTGTACATTACTTACCCAGTGAGTTTACAATATCTAGTTCACCCATGCCCTTCTCACACATCCCCACGTAGCCCACGGAGCACAGTCTGCACTACTTCAGGTAAATACAACCGTTTTTTTCATCCACATGCTTCTGTGCTTACCACTGAATTAGAATCATCCAAATCTTCCAAACCAAAATCAACACTGAGCATCTGAAAGAATGACTTACCAAACTCCTCATACCTGATTTGAAAACAATCAATGCTAAAAAACAGCAACAACAAAACAGAAACCAACTCTCACTCAACAGAGGCAACTGAGGCAACCTGGAATCACAGCAGACACAAAATCCATAAAAGAAGTCTACACGCCCAGGCCTTCTTGAAAAACAAGCAATATGAAAGGCCAAGATGGCATACTTCTCCCCTAGATGAATTCCTCAACGTACAACTTAAAAGAACAATCACTGGCTCAGAGAGATGGCACAGGAGTCACAAGCACCAGGGACCACATGGCAGTTCACAACTGTCTGTAACTGTTTAACTCTAGTTCTAGGGGATCAGCAAGCTCACACAGACATACATACAGATAAAAACACTAAGGCATATAAAATAAAAGTAAGATAAGTTTTACATATTTTTAAAAAATCATACACTTCGTCAAATAATTCAAGGAATTTAAAGAAGATGTGACCAAACAGCTCAAGGGACTACTTACTGAGAATAAACGCCTAAGCAATGCCCAAAAAAACCACAAAAACGACCAGATGGAATGATGAAGACTGAAATCAATAAAGAGAGAGAAACATTGAAGAGAACTCAAGGCAAGATGAAGATGGAACTGAAAAGCTCAATCACCCAATTAGTAAACACGGGAAAGTCTACACATAGAATGGATTAAGCGGAAGACAGAATATCAGGACTTGAAGATGAAGTAAAGGCATTAAACCACACAATTTTAAGGCACACAAAGGGAACAGGCAGTAACTGTGGGGCTCCCTCAAAGACCAAATGTTCAAAATATAAGCAAAGATGAAGGAAAAGAATCTCAGGACATATGTCAAATCTTCAACATCATAGAAGGCGACTTCTCTGAATTAAGGAAAGACATACCTACCTACACAGGGGCAAGCAAAAACTTTATAGAATATTATCCCTGATGAACATAGATGCAAAAATTTTTATAAAATACTCGCAAGCCAAATTCGGGACTATATTTAAAAAGACTGTCTACCATGATCAGGTTAGCTTTGTTCCAGAGATGGGGTAATGGCGTATATATAACTCAACAAATATAAATACATCATATAAATAACATAAAGACACAACACCATCCTAAATGGACACAAAGAGGAAGCAATCACAATAAAATGAGGAACAGAAAAACACTGTCCATCATCGTGACTCTTCTTCAACACGGTGCCTGACACCCTAGCTAGAACAATAAAACACAGCATAAAGGGCTACAAATTGGAAAAGAAGTCAACTTACCATATTTTCAAATGATATATTATACATATGAGATTCTAAAATTTCCACTAGAAAATTTATAGAAATGACCAAATTTCAGCAAAGTGGCAGAATACAAAATCAATGTACAAAACTCAGTAACCTTTCTATACACCAGTAACATTCCAAAAAAGAGATCATGAATATACACAATATAAACCCGCTCTGTCTATCTATCTATCTATCTATCTATCTATCTATCTATCACACTTACATACATACATGTACACACACACATACATACATATAAACTAACCAAGAAAGTGAAAGAACTCTCGACTCTGAGGAAAGAAATTGAAGTCACTAGAAAATGGAAAGACCACTTATGCTCATGTATTGATAGAATTAATTCTGTTTAAATTACTATTATACCAAAAGCAATTATGGATCAATGTACTCCCCAACCAATGTCCCCATTCTTCACAAAATGAGAAAACAAATCTTAAAACTCACATGGAATCTTAAAAGATCCTGGAGAAATAAAGCAATCCAGAGCAAAACAAAACAAAACAAAACAAAACAAAAACAAACACAAAAGCAATTCAGATTTCAAAAAATATTACAGAGCTATTGTAATAAGAACAACATGGGGCTGGTCCCAAAACAAACACCAATGGACGAACAAAACAGTAGGTCCAAACACAACTGCACTTAACTACAGCCTCTGATATCTGATAAAGATGCCAAAAACGTTTTCTCCAAAGCATCTTCAACAAATGACGATGGGAAAACTGATGTCCTTGAAGCCTGAAATGTCAAAGCTATTAGAAAAAAACAGGCAGTGCCTTACAAGATACAAGTATAGGAAGGGAATTACTAAATTCTTTGCCCATGAATTAAGGCTAACAATAGACAAGTGAGACTTCATAAAATCAAAAAGATCTGTAGCACAAAGGAGAAGAATCAAGTGGAAAGGATCCCACTGAGTGGGAAATAATTTTTGCCAGTGATACATCTTATAGAGGATTGATAAACAGAATATGTAATGATCTTAAAGCATAGAGTCAAAAACCCAAATGACCCAGTTAAGAATTTTTATGTATCTGAACAGAGAATTCTCAAAAAAGAAAAAAAGTAAAAATAGCCAATAAATATCTCTGAAAGTGTTCATCATCCTTAGGAATTAGAGAAAAGCAAATTAAAACTATTTTTGCGATTTCATCTCACCCCAGAATGGCAAATAACAGAACAAGTGACAACAAACCCTGGCAAGGAGCCAGGGAAAGGAGAATCCTTGTTCACTCTTGGTGGGGCTGCAAACTGATATAGTCACTCTGGAAATTAGTATGGAGAACTCCTACTCCACAGACCCTAACCCCCTCAGACACCCACAAAGTGCCTAGCATCCCTTTGTGGAAGGTAGAGCACACAGGCTATTTATACTCTCACAGGTGGGGTGGTGCATGTTTTAATTCCAGCACTTAGGAGGCACAGGCAGGTAGATGGATTGCTGTGAAGTTTGAGGACAGTCTGGTCTAGCCTGGTCTACACAGCAGGTTCTCAGACAGCCAGGGCTACATATAGAGACTATCTAGAAACAAAAACAAACAAAAACTCAAGTAAACAAAATAATTAAAAAAAAAAAACAAAAAAAAACCCTCTTTGAGACTTGGGCCTCTGTTCCCTTAAGGAGGGGAACTATAAATTGTCATAGATTTATTATAAGGACTGGTCCAAAAATATTTTTTACTGTGTATATGGACAGTGTCTGGTGGACATAGCTATAATTATTAGGGGAAAACACTGAATTAAAATGGTAATGCCACTCAATCAATCAGGAAAGATGGCTGCCAGGTACATGTTTTTCCTTTTATTTGTCCTGCCTCTAGCTTAGTCAGAAGCTTCAATCTAAATATCCTCCTGCTGGTGGCTTCTCAGGAAGGAAGAGCTGGTCCTGCCCCCTGCTGGGCAATGGAGCATTAACAGAGAAAGAACAAGGAAAAGCATATTTCAGAGGGAAGATGAAGCCACCCCATGGTGTGACAGTTTCAAGTGGACCCCGTGGGTCCCTTTCTCTGCTTTGATGTCCCCTTTCTGTCTAAGAATATGATGTACTTGACCCTCAGGGAGAAAGGCAGTGTTCAACAAGGTTCTGGTAAGGTGATCTCTGAAAACATTTTCCCCAGGACAGCAATACTTCTCAGAGGGGAACAAGGTGATAGTAATGTCATTTCATAGAGGCCTTGGGAACAAGAAGACAACAAGTTTCCAAAATTCATTCAAGATTGCCTTTCAAGGTGTCACCAAGTCATGTGGGGATGTGAGTATTTATAGGTACATATGCCTGGTACTTATTTTTTTTCTCAATAAGCAAAATACTTAACATTTCTACATTCAAGTTTACAGAACAATGCTATAGTTTAGATATAAAGAAAACACATCAGGAGCTGCAGTGCTGGCTTGGTGGGTAAGTGCACACATTGCTCTTCCAGAGGACCCAAGTTTAGTTCCTACCACCCGCAGCTCACAATCCATTGTAACTCCAGACCTCGTATATCCAACACTCTCTTCTGGCTTCCTAGGGCACCCACATGCACATCACACGAATAAAAAACAAAGTAACTGTCTCTTTAAAAAAAAATGCATCACTTTCAGAGATAAAGGCCCAGTCTCTAGCCAAATTTTAAATAATACAATTTCTTGGGACTGAGGAGATAGCTTAGCAGTTAAAAGCATTTGCTGCTCTTCAGGGCTCATAAAATTCTATACTCATTCACTGTAGTCCTCAAATTTTCATCTACAATATCATTTTTCAACAGTAAGTAAATTATTCCATCACCTCCCGGAGCAACCTTTCCTTAGATGCACTTTTTGATGTTCTCGAATCTGCCTTTTATCTGGGTTGCCTTGGGAAAAAAATCATCTTAAGAAAAAAATGGTGTTAGGAATGCCAAGTTTTCCCCTTAAAAGGAATATGCCGAGTCTGAGGTGGTGGTAAGAGTCACAGCCTGGGCAAAGTCCCACTGGGTTTCACAGACTGAGCTCACATATTTTAAACCAAATCGATAAAGGAATGACAATTGATTAGCCAATCAATTTGGACGCCATGAATTATCATGAATGCTAACTACCTGCAGCACACATTAGCCAGCCACTGTTTTCCTGCTCATAGAAAAACATCTTCCACACAAGGAGAGCTGTCAGTGGAACCAGCCAACTAAACAATGACGACAGTGAGAAAGGGTGCTGAATTTCTCAATGAATGCCTTCCAAAGGCAGGCACAGCTAACACCTTTCCACAAAGAGAAGAGAGCAGAAAGGCTTAGAACTTCACTGGGTTCCAAGTCCTATCCTGCCACTGTTAGAGTCAGCATATTCAATCAAGCACATGGAGGTCTATTTGAAACTAATATAAAACATTTTTATATAGTGGTTCAGGAGGCGGGGGAAGTGCAGAGCTGAAAATTTGGATTTACTTCTAGACAGCCTGTGATGGAACTCAGCAGCAGCAATTTACATGCAGGCATATAAAATGAGTATGTGTGTCTTCTAAGACAATGTACATGATACCCAGAGATGCAACTTTATATGTATTTATGGTCTTTAGGAAGCTTAGTAAATGTCTTAATGTTTTCTCTTGTGAACAATAAAATCAACTTACCCACAATTGAATAATCCTAGAAAAGTTAAAGCATCAGCTATCATACAAAGTTGCTATAATTATTAAAATAAAAATCTCATTAACCCTGTGCCAATTTATTTCAGAGTGTACCAATTTGAGAAAAGTTACCCTTGAGGCAACCTCATGCCTTAGTATGCCTTAATACAAACACTGAATAATTTGAACCTAGATAATTCAAAATCTGTCATTTCTGATCTCTTCTACCCCAAATTCCCTTTTTCATACCTTTTCTCCACTTCTATACAAGTCCTCCCTTTAGGTCTTTAAAATCATCTCAATTTTCAGTGGTTGATTCTAAAAATGCTCTAAAATATGGAAAGAACTACATAGTATTCATGATGTCTAAACAGCTTGTGTAATTAGTTTTCCCTTCTTTTTTCCTTCCTGACCATCCCAAAACTCTTCTCAAGGAGATGAAATATCTTATGCGATTTACTACGTAGATTCTTCAGGAATGAAAGGACTCAGAATGGAGGCAGCATCCCACTGGGGAATGTGGCTGGATAGAAAGAAAGGTCCTTGTTCTGCACAGCATCTAAAAGGAAGTCAAAATGATTAATCTAAATGAGGTCTAAGTTCTCCAGTGATGAAGAGATAGCAAAGAGAAAGGGGGGGATTTGTCATAGTGCAGATGATTTTAAGCACCTCATAAATGCACGAGTCAAGGCCACCCTAGCACTGAACAAGAGAAACGTGCCAGGGCCATTCCATCCTCTGTGTCAGTAGAGGACTTCATGGTGACAAGCCTTCTGTGAGTATCCCTGTCTGACCTGAGATACGCTCTTTGTCAATTGCGCACGCTCTCAAGTGAACTGCAGAAGCAGGTTCTTCCTATAGACTACTTTTATGAAAAAGCATGGTCTGCTTCCCAGTGACACATCTTGAGGTCATTGGTAAAAAACTTGCATCTCAACACAGAGAAGAGAGTCAAGAGAAGACAATGTCTGAACTCCAGTCTCGGCTCACAACGATGCATCAGGAGAACAAGAGTGAGCTCTGTGGCCCATTCTAGGGGGAGAAAACCTCTCCATGACAATACTTTTGTTTTGTCACAGAAAACCGAATTTAAAGCATTTCAGCTCATTGAAAAGACCTCAAAAACCACACTAAATGATTATTTTTAGAAAAAAAATGTGCTATGAATTAAATTTCAGCAAACAAAACCACCCCTCCTCATGGTTTATGCCATCTTCTCATAAGTATTTCACACTATGCAGGGTTCAACTTTTAGACTTCTTGGCACTTCCTAGAATAAGGAACCTTAAAATAAATTAAATCTCAGGAACTTAAGAAAGGGTGGTAAGAAGCACTCACTTCTGCTGTCTCAGATTTCTAAGCTGAAAGTCCATCTTTTTAAAAAAAAAATCTTTCTGCTTGTGTAGGGGTGTGTGCAAGCCAAAGGTTGAAATTGAGAGTCTTCTGCAATCACTCCACTATGATTCCTGAAGCAGGGTTTCACACTGAGTCCTGAGCTAACTGGTCAGCTTGTCCTGGGGATTCCCTGCCCCCAGCTCCTGAATGCTGGAATCACAGGAGAGTCATTGTCTTTTATGTGAGTTCTAAACTTCAGTCCTTGGGTTCATGTGACAAGAGCCTCATCCCCCAGCCCCTATTTTCTGATACAGAAAGTAAGACTTCTGAAACTTTTTATCAATTTCATGTGAAAAATACAGACATAAATGCTAATCTAGAAAGACACTTGAGGGGCTGGAGAGATGGCTCAGCAGTTAAGAGCACTGGCTACTCTCCCAGAAGTCCTGGGTTCAACTTCCAGCAACCATATGGCAGTACACAACCATCTGTAATGAACACTGCATACAAAATAAACATTTCACAATTGTTTGGGGCATGATAGATACACTTTAAAAAAAAACAACAGACACTTGATTATCAGTTTTCTTTCCAGAAACTACTCTGAAGAAGAACTGACTTGAGAGGTCCATTTCGAAGATGTCCCATCACCTCAGAGTCACAAGAGTCCTAAAGCACCTGAAATCCCAGAGTTCAATTCAGTAGCTAAAATTCCCCACCTCAAAGACTCTTTCTGACTCTAAGATCAGATTTATCTGGGGAGGGGGTAAATCTCCCAGTTCTGGCTGAGTCTTTTCAGACATACACAGAAACAATAAGTTAAAATGAAATTGCACAACACATCACTTCCTATGGAAAGAAAACCAGTGGAGAAGCAGGAGGAAGCAGAAGAGTTCACCAACAAAACTAGGGGGAGATAACTCAGTAACTAAAATCACCTGCCATGCAAGCTTGAAGACCAGTGTTCGAATCCCAAGAACCCACATAAAGCCAGATGTGGTAACATGTTTGTAATTCTAATGCTCCTAAAGTGAGGTGGGAGGAAGATACAGAAACATCTCCAAATGCTCAGCAGCCAGCTAGGCTGGTACCCAGAGGAAAACAACAAAGACCCTCTCTGGTAAGGTAGAAGGTGAGGGCCAACAGCAGAGGTGGTCTATGACCTCCAAACACCCACACTTGTGCAACAGCATACACACTCTCTAGCACACACATGGGCAGAAATAAAAACAAAAATATAAAATGAGGGAAGAAGTAAGGTGCCACTCATCCCCTTCTAAGATGCTTACATCATTAATTTTCTTATAGTCCAAACTATACAGACACTAGGCATCTCCTCTGTCTGTTTCTTCTTGTTTAAATTGGGTTGTGTTTGTTCACCCATTTGTTTTGCTTTGTTTTTGAAACAGAGTCTCATCATGTGACCCATGAACTCCAATTGCTGCATTTTAATCACTTGGAGCTCATTTCCAAGCATGGCACTCTTGAAGCACATGAGGAAAAAACTGTCCTCTTTGGATTACATTTCACAAACCATTCACATGGGGCCACTATTGCATTTACCCAGACTGCAGTATATAACGGAACTAGATGCTAATATATACCCCCAGAACAGTGGTTATTAGCCAGAGGTGATATCATACCCCAAAGAACACTTGGCAACATCTGGACCCAGTTGTGGTTGTCATGACTATGGAAAAGCTATCAGTATCTAGTGGGTAGAGGTCAGGGATATTTCTAAACCTGCTACATTTTCTATAGCCTAAATTTTCTATGGTGTCAAAGTTGAGTCACTTTGAGAAGACAGTAATATTTTATTGTCTTTATTCATTAATGTTCAGGAGATTCCAACACACCTCCAAGAATTCTGAAAAACAGGCAGAAGCTTACTTATATTTGATGTAAAAATTTAGTAAGAGCATGCAAATATGTAGAGTGTAAGAATTCATGATTTAAATCCTATCAACTACTGAGAGCATCTCACACATGTCACATGTGTACCATGAGAGCTTCTCACACATGTGTACCTTCGCACAGTCCCAGGAAGAACTGTCTTACTGCCCCCATTGAAAGAAAACCACTGATTCAGGGCCCATGTTTCCATTCTTTCATCTTAATCCACAAGGCTCTCTTTCAGGACAGTTTTGGGATTTAAGTTTTTTTTATTTGTAGAATTGTTTGTATTTTGGGAGTATGTTTCACGTAGCTCAAGCTGGCCCCGAATTCACTATGTAATTAGAGTTAACACCTCATCCGCCTTTATAGTGCTGGGGTTATAGGCTTGTGCCACACCCCTACCTCAGCATCACACGCTCCATGACGTCATATAACTACTACACATTTCAGTGTTACTGTCTATCCAAGGTAAGCTTACATGGATGCCACATATATGCATATAATTATAAAAATCTATTTGAGCAAGCAACCAAATTTTTGGGAAAAAAGTTCGGCACAAAAAACCACCCACTGCAAAACACGGTATGGGTACCACAGGGTGTAAGATGAAAGAACACACGCCCATTCACATGGGACACGGGCTAAATGGACAGTCTTCAACACCTGCCCTTTCTTCCTTTTTCTCTATTAAAAGAATAACAGAAGAATCTAGATTTTAAAGTCATCTGGATAGTGGTGGTACATGTCCTTTACCCCGGTACTCAGGAGGCAGGGGCAGGTGATTCTCTGAGTTCAAGGCCAGCAAGTTTCAGGACAGCCAAGGCTACACAGAGAAACCCTGTCTCAGGAACCAAAAAAGGAAGAAAAAAAAATTCTAGACTTCAAAATCATTGGACAAAGGTGGAACTAGTAAATATGTAGAGATGCTTTCTTTTCCCATAAAACCAATGTGTCTGCATTTCTTATTTAAATGAATATGAAGAGGCAAACTGTACTGAGAGCAAGGAAAAAGAAAATTTTTTTTCCATTTGAGTGCCAAAACCTAAGATTAGCTGGATTTGGATGTTATCTTTATTATGTACTATTTCTGATAAAAAGGGGAGGCTAGAAACTTTCTAGCCTTGATTTCTCTTTGAACTCTCATAGAATTCTTGTGACAGCCAAATGATATACCATATGTCAAACTCTTCACTATTATGGGGAGGAGAAAGGAAACAGGATCTCACTGGGTAGCATGTCTGGCCCTGAATTGTCTCTGATGTCCCAGCTGGCCTGGAACTCAAAATCCTCCTGCTTCCACCACTGAAGTAGCTGTGACTACAGGAACAACCACTGACCTGGCTTTAAGTCAAGTTCTTAACACAGGGCTAGTATCAAGAACACATAGAAAACATCAGCTGTCACTGTTACTATTGCTGCTCTGCTCCTCCTCCAAAGTACCCTGCTCTTTCCGGCTTCTAGAAGGTTCACAATATATGTCCACAGATAAGAAGTTATTTACTATGTCCCCCACATTGCCTTTGAAGGAATTATGATGGTTGTCTATTCCATAAAACCAAGAAACTGGGGGACAGCAAAGTAAAGAAACTCGGCCGAGGTCACACAAATAGGAAGCAGTAGAGCCAATCTCTCTAGTACCCCACGGCAATGCCTGAGAATGAAGGCAAAGGGGGCGACTGAAAAAGGCACTGTAGCTTAAAAACACGACCCAGGAGCTCCAGCTCAGACCTAGGTGAAGAAATGGACAGTATGTCTCATAGAAGATGCTTGTGCAGATGTAGGGAGGTTATGGGCTGACTTACCATCTTCAACAATTTAGGGTATACAGATGAGCCGAAACTGGGGGTGGGGGGGGCGACGACAATCACTGAAAGGGACAGTGTTTTAGGGTGAAATCATGGCACCCTTCCACAATGGAGGTGCAGCTCAAAGCCTGTGTGATTTGAGACTCTCGGCCCTCTGATTGATTCTCTGAAGGCCTTTCAATTTCCATTGTTCCTAGAATGCTTTCTTTCAGACCTCACAACTTCAAAATCATGTAACCTCACCAAACAAACCTACAGAAGAACCAGGAGTGAGGCTGAAGAGAACACTTCCTGCA
>LOJH01036793.1:8148-30361 GCA_001685095.1 Ellobius talpinus | reverse complement strand
CTCTCTCTCTCTCTCTCTTTGTGTGTGTGTGTGTGTGTGTGTGTGTGTGTGTGTCTTCTGTGTAGTGATGGGAACTATCCTATGAAATGCCCAAACTTCATCTCTCCGTTTTTTTCTACAGACAAGTAGAGGACTTAGTTGGATCCCTCAGATGGCAGAAGACAAAATCAGTGGTCAAATGGCCCAGCCCCTCCCCTTTGGAGGGCCATTTCTTAGGCACTTACACTCAGAGGCTGGCCAATGGGATTGCTATCCTCAATAGCAGTGAGTAGCTCACGATCACTCCTTCCCTCCTGGCCCCTCTCTTCTCTTTCTCATTTCTTTCCTATTTTCACTTCTGTATTTCTACTTCCTGAAACAACCATAAAATAACCTGAAATAAACAAATAGCCTTCCCCACCTAAACACCACCTCAGTACCTCAGTTTCTACTTTCAGATACTTTGGGGGGGGGAATAGAGCCCAGGAAGGAAGCAGTGAAAGATTTTTGTCCAAATTTGGGAACCCAAGAACATTAAAACAGAAGGTCTGATGGCTTATTTGTTGCAACTAGTGCCTCTCCCACCTGCCTCTTGTAGTATCTAAAGTAGATTGCAATCTTCAAAAGGAAATAAAAAAAAAGCTGCTAGACAATGTCACTTGGTTTCATTGCTGGATCCTGAGATTTGGTTGCCACAGCAGGCTTGTGTAGCAGGATATATCCATGCTACCAACCCCACACAAAAGCCTGGGGCCCTCGGGGCCTTCCCTCAGCAGAGGCACCTCCCACCTGCTGACGTACTTTTCTCTGGGAGTAGAAGAACTTCAGGACACATGCCCACTGTCTCTGTACCCTGTGAACACACATTGTATCTTTGCTTTGTGTCCTTGGCTGCAACGAAAATCGTAGTACGAAATGCTACTGAGTCTTGTGAATTATTTTACCGTGTAAAATGCAACCCGGTACCACAGCCAGATGGTCGCAGAAGTGGAATCCGAGCGCAGGCAGCCTGCCCTCCAGCTTGTTCCTTTAAACATCATGTTTGACTACTGCCTAGGGTTGGTGTTTCTATTATCACGCCTTCACTTCGTCTGCCAACTAGGCCTTCTTTGATGGATACACAGTAGTTATAATCAAAGAGAGAAAAAGCTTGTAAATTGTAAATTTTCATGACTGAGAGATAAGAAGAATCAGAAAAAAGAAACAGTGGGAAGGTAAATTAGGGCAGTGAAATACGAAGCAGCACCACGTTACGTAAAAGGCAGCCTTCTCGGGGAAACGTTCCCGGTTTGGAGGCAGACGGGGATTTAAGAGACACATAAAACACAGATCACAAAAGCAAAAACCAACAAATTGGACCTCATTGGCACTAAAAGTTTATGCTTTGTTAATAAAGTGCTAAGAAGCGGCAAAGCAATTCACGCAGTGAGAGAATGTCTGCGCTAAATACGTCTGATTACTAAATATGTTTATTGATACCCAACAAGCATAAAGAATTTGTACAACCCTAAGGAAATATTACTGGTGAGTAAAGTGCACATGTTTACATGTGTGTGCATTTGGGTGTGGGGCTTTCTGAGCTGGTCAAATCTGAAGCTAACTTAGTTATTAGAACAAACTTGGACAAAATGCAGTAGCAAAATCTGATCAGAGACAAATGTGAGGTCAAGTTCTGTTAGCTTCTGATGCTCCCTGAAGCCTGTGTCAATTTTCTGCTAATGAGAACTGCTCCCGGTGGAATGTTTGAGAGGGTGACGTGGAAGAGAAAGCTTAAAGCCACTGTAGTGGTATCTGCTGTTTATGTGCTCTTAGTCTCTACCGGAACCTGCATATTACAAAGTCGGTGTCTTCTTATGCACAGCACATTTAAGTTCTTTTGAATGGTGGCTCTTACACTTTCTGATCTCAGGACACCTTTAAGCTTGTTTTGCTTTTAAATTTATAAACTGGCTGTGTAGCCCAGGTTAGGCTTGAGCTCACAGTTCATAAGGATTGACCCTTTGCCTCAGCCTCCCAAGTTGCTGTGATTATAGCCTTGTATCATCATCCTTGGTACTTTGGCTCTTGACAATTGCTGAGGAGCCCTCCCGTTCTGTGGCTTATGTTTTATGTTAATATTTACCAATAGGAATTAGAGAAACTTAAGGAGATTTATTAATTTATTGAAAATAACAAGTGTTGAGTTTATTAACATAGTAACACAATTATATATTATACATCCATACATTTATATATATATTATTTTTAAAAACAAAATAAGGAAGATAGAGGATTGAAACTAAGGACGAATATTCTTTTTATCTGTTTGTTTTATTTTGAGACAGGGTTTCTCTGTGTAGTTCTGGCTGTCCTGGAATTCAATCTGTAGTCTAGGCCGGCCTTGAGCTCAGGGACCCAGCTGGTATTGCCTCCAGAGTGCTGGAATTAAATCCATGCACCACCATGGTAGGTAGGACAAAACATTCTTCACATAATTTTTAAAAAGTTCATGTTAAAACCACAATGACATATGAATGCACACTCACCAGAATGCCTAAATTAGAGACCAGCACGGATAAGCAAGTGGAACTCTTATAGATCGTTTTTATATAAAAAATCAGCTAATTTCTTTCTTTCTTTTTAAAATATGAAACACTTTACGAATTTGCTTGTCAAAGGGTCCATGCTAATCTTCTCTGTATTGTTCCAATTTTAGTGTGCTGTAGAAGAAAGCACTAGGCAATTTCTTGAACATATACTGACCAAATAAGAATTTTACTCCTAAGTTGTTACCCATGAAAAATGAAAGCGCATCTTCCCAAATGTATGTATATTATAACTGATAGTGGCTCTCTTCATAATACCTAGAAACACCACAAAAATCCAGCAGCCAGTAGATGGCTAGAGAGATCAAGGCTCATCAGTTCAGAGGAACACTAGTGATCAATGAAAAGGAACACAGCTCATGTGTACAACAATGTGAATGGTATACAAAAGATTGTGTGCAAAGAACCCAGATGTAAGGAAAAAGGAAGCAACTGTAAACGATTCAGATAACATCTTTGGAATTGCTTGGGGGAAGAGGCAGAGGAGCCACCTAGATAGGCATGGAGGGAGCTTTGGTATAATGGAAATCTATATCTTAATTATATATATAATATACATCTGTCGGTTCTCTTCAAACTGCACACTTAGATGTATTTTGTTTAGTATGCTACTTTAATACTGTTAGATTTTTGTGACAGTTTATTTTCAAAGACAATTTCTAATGCTTTCAAATGTTGCGGATAGAAAAAAGTCCATGATATCAGTCAACTGAGGCCAACTAGGAGTATCTAGAGTGTAAATTCAAGAGACTTGAGGGGTCCGAAGTGGGCTGGTGGGTGGAAGGAGGAAGATGGACATGCAGAGCAATGGCTGCTCTGGCCCAGGGGGCGCTAGCTACTGGCTGCACAAGCCACAGGCTAACTTTATGGCATTGCCCCAACTTGCTGAAATCTAAACTCTGGAAGTCTAAGGGACTAACCACTTGTTACAATTTCTGTAATGTCTCCTGGAAGCTGAGTCCTCTGTGTAGCTGTGCTTAGAGCTGGGGCCCACTGTAGGGATCTGGCTGAGAGGACCCTGGCTTCCTGGAAGGATTGCTTTGTTTGTGGGTGTATAGTTTAAAGGGTTGTGAAGCAGTGTTAAATAACTTCAGGAGACAGGCCTCAAGGTGGGAAAGCAGGTCACAGTGGGCATGCCCTGGGAGAGTTTTTTGGTTTTTCCTCCTAGCCTCTTCCCCTCTCAGTCTCTCTGCCTCCTGACCACCAGGAAGTTAGCAGCTTTGATCTACCATGGTACTTTCTAGCCCTTAGACCCAAACCAGGAGCCAGAGACCACAGACCAAAACCATGAACCAAAATAAGCCTTCCTCCTTCAAACTGATTTTTAAGATATTTTTGATACTGCACAGAAACCTAACCTACCATTTTTTATGGCTCACTAAACACATTTAGTCATATCAAGGAGTACAAAAATTACTTTCTTAACTATAATTTTATAAAATTTTAATTTCTGTTTTCTTTAGCCTTAAAGTTGTCCTCACTGATTCCCAGCAAATGGCATCCTTCCTACTAAAATGAGAAGTCTTTTTCTCACATTGGCCTGAGTTTGGGCGTCTGCCTCCTTCATGTGCTCTCAGCTTTGCAGCAGGTAAATGAATCTTCTTCTCCTGTGCATAATATTTGTTTAACTAAGTAAAGATGTGTTATGTTTGTTTAGGCTGTATTTGTTTAATTATATAAAGATGTGTTTCTGTCTCACCTTGCCTGCCTAAGACACCTGACTGGTCTTATAAAAAGCTGAATGGCCAATAGCTAGGCAGTAGGGGTAGGTGGGGCTGGAGGACAGAGAGAATGAGAGAAGAGAAAATGAGGGGGAAAGAAAGGGAGACCCCCAGGGCCCACAAGCCAGGCAGTTACCAGACAGACAGACATGGAAGAAGCAGGAAAAGTAAGACATACAGAATTAAAGGTAAAAATCCCCAAACAAAACATAAATGAAGAGAAACAGGTTAATAAGTAAGGCTGAGCATTCATAAGTAATAATAAGTCTATGTGTTATGATTTTTAGGGCTAGTTGGTGGCCCAAAGAGAGTCTGCACATTCTTCCACTTAAAGGCCCGCCCTTCCCCGTACTGTGCGTTCTCCCATTGGCCAGAATGGGAGACCTGTCCCCCTGCATGCTTTCAGCAATTGTTCCTCCCCTTGCCTTCTCCAGATGCTCCAGCTTCACAAGACATTCACCATCCTCTTCTCGATGCCCAAGATGTTAGATGTCTCAATGACTTCACAAGACATTGAGCATCCTCTTCTCGATGCCCAAGATGTTAGACGTCTCAATGACTCCAACTTCTCAGCTTTCCTTGTTTTTGTTACTTGTTTTTCTTTTTTGAGACAGAGTCTCTGTAGTTCAGACTGGCCTCGTTCTGAATCCTCCCACTTCTACCTTCCTAGAACTGTGACTAGGCGTATGTACCACCGTGCCCATCTAGCCACTACTTACTGATTGGCTTCTGCCCTGCCTGACGACCACTCCTGCCATGTAAATCTAGTAGTTCCTGCAGACATGCCTTCCCTAAGACTTTTATGATATTTGACACTGATCAGTGGTTATGGAATATAATTTTAGCTATCTAAAGATGTTTTGCATTTGTTTAAGCTGTGGGATATTACTTTACCTGTGCAAAGGTTGCATTTGTTTCACAATGTAAGGATGTGTTACATTTGTTTGTGCTGCATTTGTTTAATGATGTAAAGATGGGTTGCATTTGTCTCACCTTGCCTGCCTAAGGCACCTGATTGTTCTAATAAAAAGCTGAACAGCCAATAGCTAAGCAGGAGAGGGATAGTCAGGACTAGTAGGCAGAGAGAATACGTAGGAAGAGAAATAGAGGTTTGAGAGAGAAGGAGAAGAAAATGAGGTAGAAAGAGAGGGACACACCCAAGGTCAGAAACCAGGCAGTGGCCAGCCAGCCAGACACAAGAAACAGGAAAGTAAGAAGTACAGAAACAAAAGAAAAAGTCCTGAGGCAAAAATGTAGAAGAAGAGAAACAAGTTAAGCTATAAGAGCTAGCAAGAAGCAAGCCTCAGCTAAAGTCAAGCATTCATAACAAATAATAAGTCTCTGTGCCATGATTTGGGAGTGGCTTGTGGCCTAAAAGAAAGCCTGCTACAACCAGTAATTATACTTTCTTGGTGGGTGTTTGTATTAGTCAAGATTCTGTAGAATAACAGAATTTATGGGATGAATCTCTCTTTAGAAAGGGGATTTACTGGAATAACTTACAGGCCAATCCAACAATGGCTGTGAATGGAAATCCCAAGAATCCAGTAGTTGCTCAGTCCACAAGACTGTCTCAGCTGGTCTTCAAAAGAGGTTTGAATGCAGTGAAAGGAAAGATGTAGCAAGGTAAGGGCAAGCAGGCAAAGAGCAAAACCCTCTTTCTTCCATGACCTGACGTAGGCTTCCACAGAAAGTGTGGTCCATATTAGAGCTCAGTTTTCCCAGCTCAAATGACCTGGATTAAAGGTGTGTCTTCCCATTTCAAAGTGAATTTCCCTACTTCAAATAAAGCAAAAATTCCTAACAAGTATGCCCTTCTTTTTTGAGTTTTAGTTAATTCCAAATATAATCGAGGTGACAACCAAGAATAGCCATCACAATTCACAATGTTTCTTTTTGGTTTCTGAGAAACTTTTCTTCCATTGTTCATTTCTAAATTTCTCCCTGGTTGTTCCTTTGCCCACTAAAATCTCCCAGCCAATCAGTTTGGATGTTCCCTCAAACTCTATGCAACATTCCTTCCACTTCATCTTGGTGCAGCACTACTGACCTTATTAAAAAGCAGATTCAGATTTAGTGGGCCTGAAATGGTGCTTGAAGCCTTGTGTTTCTGACAATCGTCTCACAGAGACTGCTGCTGGCCCAGGAATACACTAAAGAAGTGTGACTCCAGCAGACAGGTTACACCCAGACTTAAGTATGTGCCAGCCCAACAACTCCACATATGACCAGTCCAATGTGAAATTTAGTCACTCTCAATTCTGAATAATTCAAAACGTAAGCCTTCACATCTGACTGTCCAAATATATCCACCCCATCCTTTGTGTTCTTGAAAAGGTATTCAATTTTCAATTCATCTTCCTGGACGCCTTTTGATAAGCCAGTAATTCACCTTCTTTCCTCGGCACTAGACTTTGGAAGCCTGGTATCTTTCTCTCATTCCCTAGAAAAACTCCCCCCAGAGTTGGAGAATCCATTCAATATTGCAATTTGGACTTGGCAATTATGAGGTGTCTCAGCGGCACTTTGTTATTTAGTTACCTACAAAAGAAGAGAACATTTATTGCTCTTGGTACTTCAACAATAGACAACACCAAATTTCAAATTTTCTGAGCTGCCCCAACACACACATACACACACACACACACACACACACACACACACACCCCTTTAGATAAAGCAAATAAGATGGCAGTGGACCACAAAATATTTTGAAGTAATATTTTGATCAAGAGAAGACGACATTATTATTATACCTACAGATGATATTATTTCAGGCTACCAGAAAATGTAGACTGAATTCTTAAGCAGTCTGCACCAAGATACAAATAATAGCTATTGAATAACAAATGAACACTCTGTTATTTCTGCTAGAGAAGCGAGATAAAAGTAATTCATGTGAGCTGTTTTGCTAAAGATGGGAAGAAATTGTGGGCTGACCATGAACACCCAACAGTAGAAGTTATTATTTGTCCAACGATAAATGCAGATACTCAGATAAATTAAATAAGGTCAGACAGAGAACAGAAAATTCCCTTCTGAGTTTATCTTGGAAAAGCACTCACTTCTGAATTATCTGATTGAAAATAATGAACTACATGGAGTAAGATTTGGTCTTGCTGTAACAGACAGGACATTTCACTTTGTTCATGGTAATTCTTTGCCATTTGTCCTAGGGTAGGTTCCAGGCTGGAAAGGACGATAAAGAAAACACATCTGTTTTTGTTGTTAAATTCCTTAAGTTACACAATGACAAATCTGTGTTCTTCTAGTTCAGCGACTGTAGTGTAAGAGCTTGTCCTGTCCACTTGTTGGATTCTCGGGAGAGCTAAGGATGATCTCTGAAATAGTTAACATGTACAAAGCATTCAGGGCAGCCAGCACAGGATTACATCTTTGTTATCAGTGTCACTGCAACTCTTTGTGATTTTCCTGACGGAAATCCACCATGCTTCTCCACTATCAGTGGAGTTAAGTCCACTGTAGACTGACAGGCCTTGTGTTAGGCCCACGTGCAACCAAACGTGTTGCCTCACGAAGTCCTTTGGGCTTCTTTCTTTATTCATTCCTTCAACCTTACATTAATTTATCAAATATTTATTGAGTACCCATTATGGAACAGGTATTGTGATAAGTGCTGGGTTTTCAAGGACAAGTAAGACACAATACTTACTGTCAGAGAGGATCTAATAGGAGAGACAATGTCTATTTAAGTGTTACATAAGGAGAAAGATGCTGTTGGCGAGGTACAAGTGCGGAAGCGTTTGATTCAGGCCTTGTTTTTCTTTTTAGTCTTTATATCCTCCTCCATTTCTTTTCTAGAAATATTCCCTGATTTTCAGGATAATTCCAAGCACTGATACCCTCAGAGTTACTTGCAGGCTTCCCAAACCCCTAATTCCTGTGATGTTATGATTTCCTATGGCATATTCTCTAGCATGTTCAGTGCCTTCGTATGTCTGTTTTCTTGATTGAACACGAGTTCATTGAAATCAAGGATGGAGTTTTCTTGAATGAAAGCTCACAGCTGCTAACCAAGTAGAAACAAGTCCCCGATGATGAACAAAATAATCAATATTCATCAACTATTTCAAAGCCTGCATGTCAAATTAAGTTTGAGACTCAACCAAAATTCTACTAAATGTTAATATAAACTAAATTGATGAAAACTGTCGAGGCACATGGGTTATTAGCAGTGGGTATTTGAACAAAACAGAAAGAATGGATTCCGGATTGGCAGCTAACAATTTCAACTGTGCTCTGTGATGTTTTATTTCATTCTCAGGGTCTCAATATGAATAAATATTCTCATCAGATGACATTCACATTAGCAAATTTCTGTCTTGGAAAAAAAGCTGGTGAATATTTCCCAACGCAAATACCATTGTGATAATTTGAATTCTTGACCAATTTTCTATATATTATAGGGGATTTTTACTTTTTGTTTTAGTCATTTATTTAACCAAAATTATTGTTGCCAGGAGTAGTTTTCTTTTGTATAAAATTCCCAACAAATGCCTGATTTATCATTCCTTTTATTAATATTAAGCATTGTTAGGAATGAAGAGATGGCTCAGAGGTTAAGAGTACTTGTTGCTTTTTCCAGAGAAACCAGCTTTAATTCCTAGGACCCACATGGTAGCTCACAACCATCTGTGACTCCAGCCACAGTGTTCTCCTCTGAGACTATCAGGCATGCATGTGGTGCACACCATACATGCATCCAAAATACCCACACATACAAAAAAATAATAAAACAACCAGAAATCGTTTTTATAAAAATGTTGTTATTGACTATACCTTTGCTGTTGGTTTTTCTTTTGGTTTTCCTCATTTCATTAATTTTAATTTTGTCTGGGTCAAATTGAACAGATAAAAATGCTGTTAAGAGTATTTCATTTTGAGCTGGAGAGATGGCTTGGGGGTTGAGAACACTTACTGCTCCTGTAGAGGACCCGGGTTCTGCTTCCAGCACCCACATGGATTGTTTGTAATTTCAACTCCAGGAAATCTGATGACCTCTCCCAGCCTTGGCCACCTCCAACATGGTACACATCCATACATGCAGGCAAAACAGTCATACATGTTTTTTTCTTAAAGATAACATCTTCTTACTGGAGGTTTGTGTTGTATTGATAATTTCTATGAGTCTAGCAGCCTGTGAATTTTTGGTCTTTAATATAATCAAAGATATTTCATTGCTCTGTCAGCTTTGTGCTTCTGTGGTAGTTTTCAGTTGTGAGCAGCATCCGCTATTGTCTCACAAGTCAAGTGCTTCTCCATGACCTGATGAAATTGTCCCTGGGGTCAAAACAGCACACGGTGGTGTCACTGAGAAGACAACATCATGGCCTGTTGCAGAAGTCCTAGCAGATGCCACCCTTCCCTCTTCTGTCATCATGACACAGGGTGTTTCTGGCAGAACGACATGCTACCATGTCCTTGTTGGAAGGCAAATAATGAAGGGTGTTTCTGTACTCTACAGGAATGCCGGGGCTCATATTCCATCACTGCCATTTATGAGCTATCTGGTGTCTTGACAAGTTATTAATTTATGCTCCCGGGTCCTCATTTGTTAAACAAAATTATTCAGAGGACAAATGACTTAAACTAAGAGCAGTATTTGGCAAACTAGTTAGGTTCCATTATGACTGCTGGAGCAATTGCTTCTCTTTCCTCCAATAGCTTATATTCTTCATACCTTTATCCAGCGGGGCCTCAAGTTTTCTTTGGAAAAATAGAGTTATGAAACACCCCAAAGACCAGTATAAGCAGTCTGGTACTTTTAACTACTGTACAATATTTCAATAACTTGGCTTTTCGAAATAAATTTTGATTAGACATACATTTTAGCCAGTCCTTGTAATTGTTGGGTTTTGACCTTATAAACTTTAATACTGTACATGCAATTGCTAAGCCTCTCTTCTATTTACCTTAAATAGCTCACTCAAATCTCCAGAACTTGCAAAAGCTTTCTAGTCTTCTTTTTCATTCTGGAAACATTCACCCATCTTAATCTTCTTATATAAATCCTTCTTTTCTAAAACAATTTCTATGTTTACATCCTTCTAATGTTTTATGTATTGGTTTCCCTTCTTTATGCCAGGAGACATAATAGCATTAACAAGTGAATTTACTATCTGTTGTGAGAGTTTCTCCCTGGTGAAGGTGGTGAGCGAGGAGTTGTGGTGGGGGAGGTGGTGAGTGTAGTTCTCCCAGCATCCCTCAGTCCCTACCTGTTACAAGAGTATGACTTGCATACTCATTCTCTGCCCTGAACTCTCCAGCCCAGGTCTGGAATATATAGGGAAGAGCCTTTGGATACCGCCCTTTTTGGACCTTTGAACTCCTGGCTTCTGCACCTGGTTCATCTCTCTCCCCTCTTCCTTCCTCTCTCCCTCTCCCCAAATGGCCCAGTTCGGTCTGCTCAGGTCCACTCTGGACTCTACCAGATGTGCCTGCCTCTGGCTATGATTGCCCACATATCTACAGTAAGCTTTCTCCTCCACCACACCTAGGAACCGTCATGCCTTCCCTTTCCTCTTTATTTCTTGTTTTTTCTTGTTGCCAGTGGCAAACCAGAGTTCAATTTAATCAAAGTTCATACCAGAGAACCAATGAATTTATTGGGCTGACTTACTGAGATGGGTGAGGGAATTCTGACAGCAGCGTGGTTATTCAATAGCACACGGGAAAGTCTTCCCATAGCTGCTGCCCAGCCCCTAGTCTTTCCCAGCCTTTACACTTTAGCTCCTCCCCCCAAGACCATGAGGATTCAGGAAGAATGTATACAACTGACTGGAGGAAAGGCTGGCTACTCCTTACCCCCTCCTCAACGCTCCGCAAGCCCAGCTGTGGTTGTGAAGATGGCAGCTGTTTGGGTTAGGATAGTACTGGACCCTTTCACTTCAGTAAAGGGAAGTTGAAGAGAAATGGCATGCGTAAAACAATGGAATGCTTTAATATCACCTGTGTACACACTGTTAAACTGTGAGGCTTTGAAAGTTCCCAGGTAAACCTTAGTTCTTTTTTGTAACAGGGTCCGGTATGATCTCTGGTTCTCACTAGATAGCACAGGCTAGCCCTGAACTCATGATCTTCCTGTCCTCCCCTGCCCTCTCTAGAATTACAGGTGTGAACCACTTTTTCCTGGTTAAAATTTTCTTAAAACCACTGCCATATCATACATCTATAAGTGAGCTTTTCCATCTATACCCCTTTGAAATTTAGCCTGAGAAACCTTATTATGCAGAGAAAAGGTTGATTTCACCCAATTAAATTAGAGCCCTTGATTAGTAGGACTGTTTGTATCCTTGATTTCAAGAGAAAAGTAGACTAAAACAGAGGTTCACAGACAGAAATGAGAAGCCTGCTTCCAGATTACATGTTTAGCTGACTGTCAATCGACACAATCTCCTAGACCCTTGAAGCCCACCCTGAAGCACAAAGTGTTTACGTACACTGCCGAAACTTTGGCCATCTAGTACTCAGTGATATTCACTACTCTGTACTTCCCAAGGCATGATAGAAGCTAAAGTATTTTGAAAAGATTTGTTATGGAAGTGTTGAACTATGGATATTAGGTTTATTTCTAGCTAACCAGAAAATCTAGTTAACTGGAATGCCTTATCCCCTCAACAGTCCTAGTAAATGAGTTTTGATTATTCTTTGGTTTCCAAAATTACTGTCCAAGTTCTTCCTATTAATAATGCTTGGTGAAAAAAATTGTTTCTACGGTCAAACTGTTTAGGAACGATCTGATTGCCCTCAGCTTTAAAACAAAAGAGACAGAAAGCAAACACTCTCTGTGTTTGGCGTGGACCCCCTAGAGATGCTGCACAGCAGGATAAGCTCAGCCATAGAGAAAACAGAAGTTTAGGGGCTCACAGTTTCTATTTAAGGCTGTATGAGTGTTATAAGTTTCATTTTGAGAAAGTATGGATTAGGCATTAAAAATTAATTTATCTTTATTTGTTTTCCAGATTAATGGCCCTTCTAAAATAGAAAATTGAATCAAGATTTAGCTATTCCATCTGCAAAAGCTAATTGCAACACGTATTTATGAAATTAGATGTGGAGAAGCGAGTTGCCACCACCCACTCAACTACAACAAGGATTTTTTTTCCACTTCTGAGACAGCATAAGAGACAAGAAATTAATATGCATGTGGTGCATCTTCCTTCTCCAGTCTGCTGGTGTCTGTGGATGAGTCTGGAATTTCTCTTTCTTTCTGATAATGGTGTAAACTGGCAAAGACTTGAGAGAAACAGAGGGCAATAAGAGGTGAGGTAATGTCGATTACATTTTATATTTTCATGTCAGTTTTTAGTTGATCAACATTTACATGCAAATAAATTAAAAGACAATTGCTTCTAAAGAGTTTATAATAAATACAGGCATAGTGGCCTAGGCTTGCAGTCCTGTGCTTGAGAAGCTAATGAAGAAGGATCTTGAGTCTGAACTCAGCCAGAGCCGGACAGTGGGACAGAGTATAGAATAACTCAGCTGCCACAGCCCTCCCTTCAGGACATCAGCAGCACCTCAGAAATGTGCACACATACCCTTCCAGATGTGCTTGGCACAGGTTTGCTGGGGTGTCCTCTGTCAAGTCTAATCCCAACCAGAAGGAAACCCAGAATCAGTCTGGGAATACAGTAGTTTGGTCCTTTTCTTGTTTTTGTAACACACGCATACCTGGCCTCGGAAGGAGGGAGAAGTCTACTGTAACTCATAGTCCAGAAGATTATGGCCATCCTTGCAGGGAAATCATACCAAAAGGCTGGAGGCTTCTTACAGTAGAAACTTGCAGGGTAGTCTGCTACATCTTACAGGTCAGCACGCATCTTACAGGGCAGAACCAGGCTAACACCCTAAGCTCAGCTTCCACGGAACTATGTCTGCCAATTAGGTCCCATCCAAAAGACTCCACAATCTCCAAACAGAACCACCAGCTTGGAGTTAAGCATTGAAGCACATGGACCCATGGGAGGCCTTTCCACTAAAGCTGGGACGGAACCATTGACAAAATAATCTCAAACATACATTGAGACAGCCTCTCTCCCTTTGATAATAATTCCAATTCTAATTCAAAGCTGGTTTCACAACACTGAGTGGTTTGATGACCCCATTCTTCTTAAACTGAAGTCTTCTGACGATGCCCAAGAATTGTCCCTTTAATGCACAGTGAAGGTTATCAGCATTCCCCTCTCCCATCTTTCCTTCTGCCCCCAAACATGGGGTGCAAGTAGTACCCCATGCACTCTCTATGTTATTGCCATAAAAATTACCTTAATTTTAGTCACTTAATAAAACAGCAAAAAACAAAACAAAACACCTTTTATCCTCTGCAAGTTCAGGGGGCTTATGTGAGCACTGGATTGGGTAATTGTCAAGCTCACTTCAGGCTACTAGCCTGAACTCTGGTCTGGACTCTCCAAGGGAGAACCTGTTTTAGACTCTGTGCTGGCTAGTTTTATGTCAACGTGACACAAGCTTATAGTCATCTGAGAAGAGGGAACTTTCAATTGAGCCTCCATAAAATTGGACCATAGGCGAACTTGTAGGGCATTTTCTTAATTAGTGATCCATGTGGGAGGGCCTAGCCCGTTGTGGGTGGGGCCACCCCTAGGCTGGTGGTCTTCAGTTCTATAAGAGATCAAGCTGAGCAAGCCACAGGAATGGAGCCAGTAAGCAGCATTTCACTATAACCTCTGCATCAGCTCCTCTGCATCAGTTCCTACCCTGTTGGAATTCCTGTCCTGACTTCCTTTGATGATGAACTATGATATAGAAGAGTAAGCCACATAAACCCCTTCCTCCCCCATGCTGCTTTGCTCATGGTGTTTTATCACAGTAACAGCAAGCCTAAGACAGACTCACTCAAGCCATTGGAAGAACTCAGCTCCAGAGTGACAGGAAGAGGGAGGTGCCTGCTCCCTTGCCACAGGTGCTGTTGTCACCTAGAGGGAGTCTCTTGGCTGCTCACTTGGCCTTCACAGACAGCAGTGGATTAAGTCCCCATGGTTGCCTTTCTCTGACCTCCTGCACCTCACTCCCCTGTCTTCTCCTCTGCCACATCACTCTGCCCTCCTCTCCCATGTGTAAGGGCTCAGCCGATTACTTGGTCCAACCTGGCTATCTAGATAATCTCTCTATTAGTATTCCGTTTCTGATGTTGCTTTACACCAACCCATAGCTTAGCAGTTGAGAGAATAGAAAGACAGCATGATTCTGTAACCACAGCCCTAAATCGTCCCCTCTCTCAATACTTCTTTGAGAACCAGTCCTAGGGTGGGATTCAGTCCCCTCTCTCCCTCCCTTACTCCTTTCCTCCCTCCCTCCATCCTCACACCCCCAGCACTCTCCCCCTCTATCTCACCGTCCCCTCAACCCCAGTTTAGGCTAGCCTTGAACTTACTCTAGCCCAACCTATCCTGAAAGTCATGACTTTCCTACTTTAGTCTCCCCAGGGCTGGGTCACAGACATGGGCCACAATTCCTCCTAAACAATGTCTAAACTTTAAAAAGAACAAAGCAAAAACTCAGATTTAATTTTTGAGTTAACCTAGAAGACATCTTTTTATTGTTAATACATAGGTAATGCAGATGAAAGATGTTACTTAATAGAGAGGTGGACATTTAAACAATGGTGATTGAAAGCAAGTGTGTGCCCCACTGAGTGCCTAGAATGACTCAAAATTCTCAGTCATGGAAAGCAAATCACCCTGTGCTGTCTAATAGGGGCCTTGTAGGTGGAAATTTCAGTTCACTGACTGAAGCTATAGGCTCACACCCTACTCATGCATAGAGCATGACTCTGGTATGAATACGGTTACACATTTAAAACACTAGACATTTACAAAGAGAAAGGAAGCCAAAGCAAGATAAAATAAAACAATAGCAGCAACAAATAGAGTAAATGAAGACCACGCAGGGAGCAGATGGAAATCCTCCTAAAAATACACAAATATCCACAGGGAGGTACCGAGAACTATTGCTTCCATAAAATAAAAAAAGAGTACACTGTAAAAAGGAGCAATCAGATGTAAAAAGCTTTTGGATATTAAGAAAGTATTACTAGGGGCTGGAGAGATGGCTCAGTGGTTAAGAGCCTGCTCTTCCAAAGGTTCTGAGTTCAATTCCNNTACACACAGACAGAATATTGTATACATAATAAATAAATATTTTTTTTAAAAAGTAATAAGAAAGTATTACTCAAAATGCAGAGTTAACATGGGGCTTGACAGGTGACATCCAATTGACCATCTGAACTGGGCAATGAGATCTCTGGGATTTTAGAGGTTCCAGAGCTGGACAATCAGACCTCTAGGGAAGGTGAAGTTGGGACTGTGTGACCAGGCTTCCATTATGATCTCTCTCTACTGTCCCTGCCTCCAAAATAATTTAGTAATCTAAAGAAAGGAAACCAAAAACCTAGTAACCTGCCTCCCTTCCCACCCTTCTGATGCTATCAGAAGTCTGGTCTGAGAGTGAGCCACAGCAGCGGTTTGACATACTATGCCCTGTGCACTCTCAGGCATAGTGACAGACCAGGTGGCCGTGCCATGTCCTTTGTTTCCAAGTTCCTCACCATTTACAGCCAGTGAGCAACAGCTGCAAACCTTCAAGCAACAAGCTCCGGCGCTGCTAACTCACCATTCCAAGCACCTCTAGCTCTCAGAAAGGCCTGTGAGGAACCTGTATTGACACCAAGCATAAACGGTATCTTTGGACTGGACTGGCAGCTCTGAGGATTGCGCTGGGCAAACAAGAGCTATGCAGTCTTCTCCATATGAACTCATACCCTTGGTTGACCCTGTGAAGTGTCCCACAAAGTTGGAGGTGATGGCTCCATTTCTGTTTTGTGGCAGCTCAACAGGCAAGAGGCGGCACACCGAATAACACTCAAGAGCGAAGAGTAGACCAGTGAACGGCAACAGGAAGGACCCTCTCTCAGGATGATGGTGCATCCTTTAAGGTAGACGCTATGGATGGATCATCTCATAATGGATAGATGCATTTGATTTTTGCTTTGGGGTGAGGTCTTTGGAATATATGTTATCGAATTTGAGACAAGTCATAGTTGTGACCATCTTGTACCAAACAAAGAGGCAATTATTTTAAGTGACAATGTAATAGTTTGGACAGTCCCTTCCAATGATGTAATAGCCTGAGTCCCATGTCTTGCTAGGGTACAAAACCATTGAGTTTCTCCTAGACATTATCCCAACATTATCACATCGTACCCTTTAAGGAAAACACAAACTTCACAGAACTCGTCTCAGCAGCCCAGCTTGCAGAGAAAATTTCAGTATTAAACTTGGAAGTTTTCACAATTTTTTTTGACAGCTCAATAGGAAATCTCAACCTTTTAAGCATGATATTAACTGTAAAATTATTTAAAACTTTGACCTATCACTTAAGTTGTGTAAATATACATAGAGACAAACTAGCACACATGACCTGGGAGGGGGGAGCTGAGGGGGTGATCAGACCTTGCATTGTGGTTTTGACTTTGAAAGTAATGAGTGACAGAATCTGCCATGGCAACAGTTTTGTTGTTTGTTTAATTATAGTTTATGACAAGCATTAGGCTTTTATAAAGGACATTGTCTCCACGGTGGTTGCTCGCAGCAGCCATCTCTCTGTACATTTGCTACCTTGTGGCTTTCAAAGGCTGAGCACACTTTCTATTTTTAGAAATGAAAGGTGTACTTTACCCCTTGGTCTTAACTGGGTAAAATCTTTTCTCCAAATTGTCAACCTATCTTGTGAACTTTGTCAGTCACTTTCTATTGTGATTTATGAACTTGTAGTGTTCATATCTATTGATTATGCCAAAGGACACACTTTGATATTCTGGATGAGACATTTCTCTTCTCTGCAACCTTCTTTCTTATCTTGGCATTAAAAATAGATGATGTCTAAGAATTCTGCTTGAAAATGGCTGAAGTAGTACAAAGAGAAGGAGAAGATGAAGCCATTTAAAAACCCAGACTATCTGAGCAATGGGGAAGGTGTTGTCAGAAGAGGAGCACATGGTTTAGGACCTACAGACTCAAAGAAACAAGTGTACCAATGTGTCCCAGAGCAATGAGTTCACAATGTCAATGGGCATTGATGTATCGGGAAAATAGAACAAGAAAAAGATTCAGCAGGGAAAATAGCTCATAGTCAGTCTCTGGGAATAAGAGAATGATTTGTCCTGGCAATAGCATGAATAGAAGCTAACACAATTCTTCTGTTGAGAATTTCCTGTTTAGGTCTGTGCCCCAATTTTTAACTGTATTATTTGTTTTGTTGATATCTAGTTTCTTGAGTACTTTATATATTTTGGAAACCAGCCCTCTGCCTGATGTGGGCTTGCTGAAGAGCTTTCCCCATTCTGTAGGCTGCCATTTTGTCTTATTACCGAGTCCTTTGCTTGACAGAAGCTTCTTGGTTTCAGGAGTACAACAATGCCTTCGAATGATTGAGCAGCCTGAGCTCCCACTGAAACATAAACCTTTGATCAATGAGAAAACAAACTAAGGAGGAAAAAGATATAGAAAATACAACTGGGAAGAAATTTTCAAAGTGCTGGTAAGCGAGTTGCCAGGTATATATTTGGGTAATGAATGTAAGTAGGAACCGGTCCAACCTAGAGCTCCAGGGATAATTTCTTCATTAAAAATAAGGCCAAAATAGAACACTGCAGGGACTGATAAGTTTTGAGTGCCGGAGTGGGACTAAGGGATACAGAGTGGCTGGAATTTTCAAGAAGATATTTATTTTGTTTTTAAAATGGGGGGGTCTCAGACTTGCTAGGTAGCAGAGGTTGTGTTTGAACCCTGATCTCCTTTGCTTTACTATATATAGGTTTATAGGCATATACCACAGTGCCCGTTTGAAAGATACTTAGTTTTTTCAAGCTCCAATACTGACCCGACTCCTATAGTCTCAGCACTCAAGAATCCGAAGCTGGATGATTGTTGTAAGATTGAGGCCAGCCTGGGCTACATGAAGTTTGAGGCTTGGGCTAGAGAATGTGATTCTGTCCCATAAAACAAAACAGAAGACAAACTCAACGAATGTTAAGATGAGGTGTATTTCATCTTTAAGACAATCATAGCTAATAACAAAGGAGGCGTCATCCTGGTGCACCGTTCAACTAACAGCTAACAATAAGAGTAGCACTCTGCGTTGCTTAAAAGGACTCGAGATGTATTACCAGTGTGCTGAGACAGGAGAAGGCATAGGTATACATGATCATGTTCAAAACACAGGAAACAAAGCTTGTGTAGAGAGCGAGATGGAAGTGAGTCTTGAAGGTCTGAGGAATGGCTTATCACAAACTTCCCAAAGATAAATATTTGGAGAGTTAATTTCTACTTAAAGTTTGATAAGCTAAAAATTTCCATTTGGAAAGATCATGATACCCTTGCCTCAGGACTTCTTTTCTCATTGACCTCTTGGCAACTTTGAGCCATGGAGAAGATAAGTAGCCACACCTTTAATCCCAGCAGGGGGCCACTGAAGCAGGATGGTTAGGAGTTTAAGACCAGCCTGGGCTATGTAGTGAGTGAAACAAAACAAACAAGCAGAACCTTCAGAAAGAAAGGAAAAGGGAGGAATAACAGTTCACATCAATAACAATCTTGTGAGCCATGAAAACGTTAGCTTCGTTACAGTGTTACAGTGTTCAGGGTACAAGGTCATAGTGTTCAGGGGGAAAAGCATGAATTACAAAGTACAAAGATAGGGCTTAGCCAAGTTAGGGGGCTTCTTTATTTGCCATGTTTGTATATATTTCCTAATTGTTCTAACAATAATGCAAAAGCGTCCTCATTGTTGAAGAGTAAGGTGAATGTATCTTGTTTTTAGAAGCCTTATGTTTATTGTCATTCCATAAATATTATGTCCAGGATCAGTAAATTGCTCTAGAGCCTTGAGAAAGCTTTGTTAATTCTAAAGAGTACTCTGCAGGGCCAGACAGGGCTACATCAGCTGTTGAAAAGGGTTTGTGTTAGGAATCCCTGGGCGTTGTAATAATTTTCCACTCTACCTCCTCACCTGCGAAAAGTAAAACCCGAGGCAAACCCAGTGGAGCTTTTCCTTAACCAATCCTTTCACAAAGACTTAGTTCATACAATAGCTTGATATAAATCCAGCATTGTACCCTTCATCCTATGACAAGCAGAAAAAACAAACAAAAAACCATTTCAGCCTAAGGTTAGAGACATGATCACTCCATTGAGCCTGAGCACTTTGCAAACACTGTCTTGTTTAATTCCCCTAATAATATAGTCAATGCAGTCATTTCCTTTGAGAAGTGGTGAGGCCTTGAGCTTGGACTTGCATTATCTCAATTCTCAAGAGACTTGCCCACACACAAGCTAGAGTGCCAATTTGTTAATTTGAGGATGAAAACTCAGAAGGCTGGGCTGGTCAAGCTCATCATCTCCCTCCAGAAGAAAAGCACTTGGCTCAGATGGCTTGCTGTACCCAGTGACTTTCTGTTTAATAGAGAAACGTACATACAACTGATCAATTTGGGCAAGTTAGTAAATTCATCCATGGATGATAGAACTATTCCTCAGAGAGGAACCCAAGAGTACATCCTCTGGGGAGGGGACTGCCCTACAAAAACTTTTCATTTTTGTGTGTCAATAATGATCTAAATATTGAATGTAGGAATATACTCTCACAAGGATGTCCACCTGATTAGTGAGAGTGGCAGAAGTGAATGGCATAAGATAGCAAGGCAGGTCAATGATTATGTCTGCATATTAGCAGGCAGTATGTGGCCGTGGCGAGAAGCAATTTAGTTTCAGGCATCATTTTAAGTTACCGCTGTAAGCCTGAATTTTATCAGTTTTGAAATTTTTGGTTTTTATTTGTTTTGGTTCATAGTAACACAAGATCTATAATTATGCAATTATACATAGTTTTATCACATTGAAGAATCATCATAATAAATCGATATAGATAACCCTAGGGGCCATCAGAAAGTTTTGAAATTTTAATTAATTAATTTATTTCCAGGGTTGGGGATAAACCTAATGCCTCAAGCACGCTAGGCGCAAAGCTTAGTCTTCATTGTCAACAAGGCTAGATTTGGAATCGCCTAGGAGACAGACCTCTGGGTATGTCCTAGAGCACACTTCCCCAGAGGGGTAACTGAATACAGAAAACCCACTATTCCATAGCCTAAGGTCCCAGACTGAAGAGAACGGGGAAAGGTAAGCTGGATTAGTGCCTGCGTTCTCCTGTCTGTTTTGATACATGGAAATATGAGCCAGCAACCTCCTGCTGCCGCAGACAGGTCCTGGATTCACTGCCATGCCTTCTCCTCCACGCCACAGTGTTTTCTCGCAGCGATAGAAAAGTAATGCAGGAAATAGTCACATGATATATTTGGGACAGGGCTAACCTGTGATCTTCATGCTTTCATGGGGAGCCATATGGACAATGAATCAGTATAGGAAGGAGTGGTTGCTTTGAAGCTAGGAAGGAAGCCGTTGAGCCATTCAAGACAGGAAATAATAGTGCTCTAGACTAGATATGTGGCTACAGGAGCTGAAACAGGTAAACAGAGCAGAGATTCATTTAGGAGACATCGGCCGGATTTGCTGGAAGGAGTTATGTGAGGGTTGAGGGAGCCGGAAGAATGGCTCCTGAGCTCAGAGCCAAGGCTCTAAGCAGATGGAAAGGATTTTTGGTGACATTAATAAACTGCAAAAGGAAGGTGTTCTAGTTCCATTTCTGTCACGGTGATAAAACACCACAGCAAAAATCAATGAAGGGAGAAAGGGGCTTATTTTAGTTTATAATCCAGGTTGTAGCCCATCATGGCTGGGGGCTGGGAAGTTACATTGTCTGGAACTTGGAACAGCTTGCTACATGACATTCACAAGCCAGGACAGGAATATATAAGTGCACCTGGACCTGGGTCCTTCATCCTTGCATAGTGTAGGACCCCCTGTTGAGGGAATGATGGTTCCCAAAGTTGGTGGGTCCTCCCACATCAGTTTATTTAATTGAGGCAAGACTCCTGCAGACTACTCACAGGCCAATACAGACAATTCTGTATGGAAACTCACAGGAGATTCTACCTTGTATCTGTTTGACCATTAAAGCTAAGTATTATGAGGGTTGTTGGGGCATGGAGAGAGCAAATCACAAGTTTGCTTTGCAAAATGTGAGGTTGAGGTGTCATGGTACACAAAAATGAAGACCAGTGTTTAATATGAAGGTGATGAAGTTGTGTATAGGAAGCCTTAGATCAAGAGAGGAACCCAGGATTATTACTACATCTCCTTTGGAAACTCTCAGATATTTAAAAACTCATTTATGACATAGGAGACTGCCCTGTGCATAAAGAGAGACATGAGAATGCTTAAGACAAAAGGACCTTGAGGAACATTTAAAGAAATAAGATGATAAAACAGAACAAGTATAAGTTTAACTAGTGTAGTGAGGTGGGAGAAAAGTCAAAAGCAAGCAGTACTTTTTTTTTGTCTTTTGAGGATAGAGTTTCTAGTTTTGGAGCCTGTCCTGGAACTCACTGTGTAGACCAGGCTGGCCTTGAACTCACAGGGATCCACCTGTCTCTGCCTTCTGAGTGCTGGAATTAAAGGAGTATGCCACCACTGCCCGAGTTATTTTTGGTCTTATATTGCTTTGTTTGGACTTTTCTTTTTTTTTTTTAGCTTATTGTTCTTTTGCTTGTATATTATGCTTTCCAGTTTTGTATTTTAATGTGTGTGTGTGTGCTTCTCATACATTTTCTTTTTAAATTCTGGTTTGTTTGGCTTTTATTTGCCTGTTTGTTTTCAAAAGAAAGAACGAGAGACAGAGGGAGAGAGAGAGAGAGAGGGAGGGAGGGAGAGAGAGAAGAGAGAGAGAGGGAGAGAAAGAGAGAGAGAGAGAGAGAGAGAGAGAGAGAGA
>LOJH01036792.1:3374-15428 GCA_001685095.1 Ellobius talpinus | reverse complement strand
AGCCGTGCAGGAGCCGGGCAGGACAAAAAGCAGGCCCGCTCCCCTTTCACTACATTGCTGTTTCTCGAACCCAAGGGACAGAGGGGTGTGAATTATGTTCACTACAACTATCTCCATTCCTGAAAATATTCCAGAGTTTTAAAAAAAGAAGAGGAAAAGAAAAAATTTCAGAGTGCGAGCAGAAATTACAAACTTGCATGCTTTGAACTTTTCTTTAAGAAACCCTGGATGTGCTGTACTTAACTGAAAGAATGTTTTAATTCATGGATAATTTGCAAAAAATTTCACTTACCCTCAAGTTTGAAGTCCCCCCTTTTGGGGTAGGATCTCCCTGTCTATGTAAATCTAATAACTGCTGCCCCCCCACAAGTGAATTATCAAGGTTCATTTGAAAAAGTAAATTTTTGGTAAATCTGGGCCAGAATAATCTGGAGACGAAGAACAGGGCTGCACTGCAGAGGGCTGTATGCCAGCTCACTGCCATCGTCTCTTGGCCAGCTTCAGTTCTTACTCCTCCCTGGCAGGCTCAGGCTAGTGTTCTCCTTGAGATGACTGAGCTAAGTGTTTAAGACTTCTGCAATGGCAACACACATAGAGAGTAAAAGGTGAAATGTAAGCTCTGAACTATGATTCAGTAATTTGCCATTAACACAGTAGAAGAGACCAAGCGGTTGGATAGCGAGCTGGGAAACAGAGCAGTACTTTATGAAGTCATACCTTGGGCATGGTCAATCAAAAACTAGCGTTCACTTGTTCACTTCAAACTGGAAGCTACTTCAGTCCAACAGTGAGCTAAATCATTGGTCTTTCCCTAGTGCATATCTTTGCTTATTTACTTATGGTGCTCATGTTTGCAAGCCTGAAATCTTCCTCTCAGACATCTCCTGAAAAATTCCTGGTGCTATGTCCACTCGCTGGATTCTAACCACAGACATTATCTTCAGGTAAGTAAAATGTTCACTTCTTAAAAAGAAAGAGGAGCCAAGTATCACAGCATTGTTAACCTCCACAGATAACACAATGGGCATGAGAATTACCTGCAAAAGCCTTAGGTTACTTTGGTTTTTAGGTTTTGTTTTGTTTTGATTTTGAAAAGTGAATATCTTTGCAGACACTGTCAGCATACACCATGTAGGAATAATTATCATCATTAACCTGAGTCTTACTAGGCAGCCTACTTATTAATATGTATTGCCATTCACTATAAGTGCTAAGTTGTGGCAGAAAAACAAAAGAGGTAGCTGAATAAAAATGGCATCCCAGGCTTCAGGAATGTTATTAAAATATTTAGAAAGTGAAGCTAATGAGTTCACCTTTCTTCTCAAAACACACATACTCAAACGCTCTTAGCCTTTCAAAGAACATGTCAGCTCAACGAGATTATGTAACCTGATATATACAGAGAAGGCAGAGGAACTCTTACAAAGAAGCTCGACATCATGAACTGCTCATTCACAGAAGACAATCAATAAAATCAATGATTTGATCAAAATGCTTGAAAATTCCTGAGTTTCACATTCCAAATGTGACATTTGGAAAGCATGAGCTCAGAACTCACAAACCAAAAACAGATGAAATGTTTGCAATGGCTTCTAGCAGACATTTAAAGAGGTTCCCAAGCTCTAGGGGGAAGATCCCATGGGGTCAAGGGCTTGGTGTTTGCAACTGTAGTAGATTACTACTGCAGATCAGGACAGACAGACAACACCCTCACCAAGGTGAGCAGCAAGACTGAGCTTCTCAAAGTCAGGATGTTCTGTGCACTGAAGAATCAAGGCTTTATACCAAAGGTAGATGGCAAGGGGCACAAGCCTACTCCAGAGAAGGGGGTGGAAATTTATGGAAGTTTCTAACAGTGAAAATCTTTCATGGAAAATGGAAGAAATAGGATAAAGAAAAAAGTTCTAGTTGGGACCTATGGGTGTATGGTATGTTAATTCCTTTCAGATGCATTCTGGAATATCAGCTCTTATCTAGAAATTGTACATTGATCTATTATTTCTATTCTATTTACTTAAGAAGAATGAATAGACAGCAAAATGTACTGTCAAAGACATGGAGTTTCCTTCTTCATAACTCCACTACTCTGATCTTTATCTTTACCTGTATGCCCCCACTCTGGACCTAGGCAGACAACAGTTTTTTCTCAATTCAATGACAAAAATTCATGTCCCTGTATATAATGTTTGTAGTTCTCTTTCAGAAGTTGTTTATGTCAAGAAAGCAAAACTGAGTCTGAAAACAAATTTAATGTGAGGGAAAGAGAAGGGGAAAACAGATCCTTAATGAAACTGATAATAAAACAAATATTACAAAAATCAAGAAAAATGTTAAGGAAGATTTTTATTTGATAAGTTTTTGGACTTCTCTAATATCATCCTTTCCATTCTAATTGCACTTTCTTTTACTGCTTCTTATGATTATCTTTTCCTATATAAAAGAACGGGAAAACAGTCTATTCTTCCTAAGAGTGGTGAGAGTTTAATTCAGTCATTGAAATGTATAACGTAAAACTTCGAAAGAGGCATAATCATTGTTTATATGACTGCTATGAGTTTATGAATGCTAACACAAAAATTCTGGTAAGTTCTTTTTTAAGTTCCCATTGGGAAAAAAATGAAGGACAGAGTTGAGTTCATAGAAATATATAACTTTGTGTGTTCACGATAAAACTTCCAAACCTTAATGGCAATGCTGAGTTTTCCACTTAAAACTTAAGACACCTAATTTGAAATGTTTTCTATGAGCTGTCTTCTGAATTTATGTTTCTCAAACATTGCCATCATTCCTGGTACTAAACAGTATAAATCTGATTCACATTATGGTAAGACCCTTGGCCTACACACATGGGCAACTCAGGCCAGTAGGCAATCTGGACAAGCTGGAAGGCAAGTAGCTAACAAAGACTGGAACCATGTAATTATATACAGAAAACACAAGTACTGTCTATCTGCAGCGTAGCATCTCCATGTCTTGCCTCAAGACACAATGCTTGCATCCCCATGACCACCTGACTGAAGGAAAGGATATGAACATTAATCAATTGCAGTTAAGGGACTGAAGTGATGTCTCAGTTGCTAAAATGCCTGTCATGCAATCATAAAAACGGTTCAGATCTCCATTACCCATGAGAAATCTGGGTGCAGCAGTGGGTTTGGTAACACTGACACGGGTGGATGCAGGCAGCTTCCTGGGACTTACTGCCAAACTAAGCTTGCTCAACCAATTACCTCTAGGTTCAACAAGAAACCCTGTCTCAAACAGCAAAATGAAGAATCATCAAGAAAGCCCCTGGCATGGATCTCTGTCCTCTGTGTGCAAACACACCTACACCCATCCTTATGAACAAGTACAAAGCACTATACCCCTCCCCCTACACACAACAGAAAATAAAACTTATAAACCTCAATTGCAGTTAAAATATGTGCTGTAGATTAACATGTATTCTCTACCCAAGCTCATGTGAACTTCTGTTTCCAAAGTTACTTATTTGAGAACTTGTGAGTCCCCAAGAGGTCATAGGGTCTTAGGGAATGAGGGGGTAAGCTAAATCTGGTGAGGCTATATTCATCACTGAGAGAGTGGGATGCTTTCAAGCAGAAGCTTCTATCACCTTCTCATATGCATGCCATGCTGTTGGATTATGAGATACATAAATTTCTCTTTATAAATGACTCAGCTTCACGTACTTTGTTACAACAGAGCACTGGCTAAACAATAATTACCTTCAAACTTGTTAATGATGTAATGCTGAGGATGTAATCCTAGGACCCCTCTTACAATGTAACAAATTTCTTAAGCTAAAAGCTTCAAAAAGAATTTTTCATGTCAAATTATCTGGTTATTTTGTGATTAACTTGACTGTAAACTATTTTTAGTAATAAGAAAACTTTTATAGTCAATCACTTTATGCAATAACACAAGATTGTTTCTAAGCCAAAAAATATTGTAAATGTAGGACATCATGGGAGTTTCTTTAACATAATTTTGTAAAATTAACATTTTAGTCCAATATAGATATATATTTAATTATTCTAATTTTCTGCATGTATATCTCTACACACCATGTGTAAGCCTGGTGCCCTTCAAGGCCAGGAGAAGGCATCAGATGTCCTGGAACTAGAGTCACTGAAAGTTGAAAGCCACCATGTGGGTGTTGGCAATCAGTGTCAGGTACTCTGGAAGGGCAGTCTGGGCTCTTAAGTACCAAGCCATCTCTCCAGCGCCTTTAGTTAGATATTTTGATGTTAACCTAAAAACCTCTATGAGAGAAGTTTGAGGGACATAGTCATTCACTTAGCATATCTAAATTCACATTTTAATAATCTGCAAAACCTATTGATTCACACAGATTGACCCTACAGTGTTTAAGTAGCCAGCATTCTAAGAAGTAATTGAAGTACCTGTCAAATACTTGGCCCTCATCATTTTACATTCTACCAAAAAGGAGCTGCTGAATATCATGTTATTTGTTCTAGTCCCCTATTGGATACAGCAAACCACATGCTTGACTAATTTATGCTAATATATGAGTCACTACAAGGATTTTTCTGACCAACTTAAAGAAGTGCAAGGTTTTCCTTCCCTATGGATGATAAGATTTTTCAAGGGTAATTTTAACAACTCTTACTTTAGCCATTGGTAAAAGTGCTTAACCCTTTGGGGTAGATTACATGCTCCTGTGCCTCTGGTACTAGACACAAGGAGTTGAGTTTATAAACTCATGTAAAATAGACTTACCTGGGTACCAAGCAGACTGCTGTCATTGTTATCAAGGATCAGTGGGCTCTTCTACCAAGAGTACTGAGGGTTGAAGATTGTGAGCCCATGGTCTCAGTTCAGGCACTAGCATGGAGATCATTCTCAGGACAGTGATTTCTATGATACATGCCATCTAGATGATCCGTTTTACTGGCTATTTAAGCTCAACTGAGCTCACTCAAATATCTTCAGCAACTTGATTGATACCCACGAAAAAATGCCTCTTAAACCCTATTGCTGTTTGTACAACACAGGAGCTTTATACCTACCCACAATTGCTCTAGGTACATTATGAATTTTACATTTAAATGGGTTTCCAATATAATATGCTCCCAAATAAAAGTTATATAGTCGCTCTGAAATAACTACCTTATATTATTATTCATGTCCAATATTCTAAGACCATTCACAGCTGCAATCCAGTCGTCCTTCAGGCAGCTGAAAATTAGATTCATTTCATGCTCTTAGTATTTTAGAACAAATCAACCAGCAGAGTTTCTGAAAGCAAACCATGAAGGATCATTCTCAAATTTTTAAATTTTGAAACTTCCTGGGGAACCACTGCTCATACGAAACGGAATCATGCAGTAACATCATTCCAGGTGCGTCTGCTCATGAAACACAGACCACTTCCAAAGTTGTACCCAGGACCACTCAAGGCTTCTCATTTGATATTAATGATGCCATGATGTCTTCTCCTTCTCTGTTGCCATCCAGAAGGAGATAAGTCTTCTTAAATCCGAGAAATTGGCACCGATAAGTGAGAAAATCATCCAAGCCTCCCACGGCAAACATTTACGCCCTGGAAATAAATTAAGCACATCTGGAAGTAACATTAAAACTCTGCCAGGCCGCTGGGGTGCAGCTGCAGTCATTTGTTAGCGAACGGCACCAGTGCAGTATAGACAAACACACTGTTAAAAGCCATATCACTCCCAAAGAAAAGCTGAAGGCTTGGGGAAGTCTCAATGACCATTCTAAATATAATGAAATTTAAACCACATTTGCCATTGATCTGCTTTTTTCCCCCTTTCTTTCCATATTGGTTTGTGTGTGCATCCGCTGTGCTTGGGCCATGTCCAGAGATCCAGAGATTAATCTCTACCTTCACGTCCTTTACAACCAGCTCCAGAAGCTGAATGAACTCTTCCTGTCTTTCATTGCTTCCCTGATAATTGTTACTTCCAGTAACCTGAGCCATTCTCAGATTTTTAACAAATATTTCAGACTGTTGCCAGTGCTAATATTTCATGCTCTCCTAAAGCCAGGGACTACTTGTTTAATTTGTCACAATGTTAAAAATAATAACTGGAAAGATGAGTGAGTCACGGCATCATTATTTGGGACACTGACAAAGGGACCACTAGGGACATTGGAAAGATGGCCGGGGGGNGGGAGGTTTCCCATTGCTGGGCAGGGCTGTGGCAGCAAGTCTTACGTGAGGATGAACTCGACCAGGCAACAAGCTGTGGAGGTCAAGTCATTTCCATCTTAGGACACTGATGCCTTGAAACTGCTTACAATGTGCCCTTTGATTGCCCCTACTTCTATAATTTTGTTACAATAAAATAAATGAATGAAGATGAAACCTCTTCAAAGTATTTCAGCTGCGAATGATACTTGTCAAGACCTATTTTAATTGGCTGAGGTTAATGTGCAATGCTATTTTATCAAAACATCCGATATTTTAAATATTGCATTGTGCCAAGTTTTTTTTTTTAAAAAATAATACAATTAACTGAAGAAAATCATCACCTGTCTCAAAGTGACATTGCTGTTGTCATCTTCTGCCTGTCACTGGACTTACAAGTGAGAAAATATTTCCATGCCCTGTGAGTGACAGTTTTTTAATTAACAATACCTTCACGTTTTTAGAAAAGAGTGCAGGAAGGAAAACACACCAGTGTGCTTCTCGATAGGAAGCTGGACGGTGTTGTCTCTCAAAAGTGAGAACCATGGGACGTGAATGCCCCACAGGCCTCGATCTAGACACCGTTTCTCGCTTCCAAGCCCTTGGCTGCCATAACTCACAGATTAATGCTAGACGTTCACCAGCTGCTGTACACGAAACTTGGCACAATATCCAAAATATAAGGTTTGTCTATTTTGTCCTGCCAACCTGCTCAAGACCAAATTTCTTCTCAGAGCCCAAAATATAAAGGGAGGAAGTATATTCCTCTCCCTTCGCTTTTAGAACCTCAGCCTCCGGCAGAAGCCTTAATTTATTGTAACTCCTACAAGGAGCTACATTTTAGCATCAAGGACTGTAAGTCAGCTCGAGACATCCAAGCCTTTCAACTCTAATTCATTCATAATGAGGTGAGATTCGACCACTTTTTGCCCACTAAGAAGATCTGTGCTGTCTCTTAAAGTCAAAAGTGCTTCTGAAGCCGTCTAGGGTTCACTGCAGCGCTGCTGACAGTCATGCTTCGAAGAACAAGTGACTATGGCAGGGACATGAATCATCAGGTGCCACAGACCAAAACATCGCCTATTCTAAGGCATCTCTGACCCAGACAAAGACAGGAGCTGACCGTTTATAAGCAATCTTCTAGCGCAAAGGAGACGGCAGCTGAGAAGCACACTTCATAGGATCCAAAAAGGTCATAGCGGGAGGGTCTTAAAATTCACAGACTGAACTGTGAACAAATTTCAGAAAATGGGAAATCGACACAGTATCATGTAAGTTCCATTTTTCACTATGAAAAAAACCAAGCAAAACTAACACTACCCAACAACTTAGTCAAAACTCCAAGCATGTACCTCTGACTAGGTACATGACCGATTGGTATAGTAGCTGCCTATTGTGTGGGGAGCTGGGTTCAGTACTAGGGCTATGAAACAGTCAAGGGCAGCAAACCCCACCACAGAATGAGGAAATAGCATCCTTTATATTTGACGAGGACATAAATAAGCAAGAAGAGGCATTTTAAATAAGCACAGAACCATTAGGAATTCCAAGTAAATAATAAATAATTGTGCAGTCAATAATGACTCATGATGATGGAGAAGGAAAAATTTTAAAATGTGAGACAAGACATAGCATAAGACTCAAGGAAAGTTTTTTTTTTAAATTTTAATGAATAATTTAAGAGAGTCCTTAGGGGAAAACATTCTCTGAGTTCAGTGACCACATTTTTCAACATTTTTTGCTCTTAAGAATGTGTGAGCAGAGCTCAGTGGTAAAACTCTCTTCTACTGTTTCTGAGATTTTCCCACAAAGTTTTGATGGGAAAAAAATCATTGGCCTTTATGTGACTTTAAACATGTACAGGTAGAAAGTGAAAGAAATGATTTTTGCAAACTATATTTTTAAGAAATACTAGCAAAGATATTTACAAAATAAGCTATAAAATTTTTAAAATTTTATACTAGATTGTTTATATGTTAGAGTAGTATGGGAAAGAAAGAATTAGAAATCTGTCAGTATTAGGGTACAATGCAATCTATTGGCAAACTGGAAATTTCATTTGTATTATTTAGACATTTTTATTGTTTTGTAAACAAACTGTTATTTCATATTTTTTGTCAATATCTGACTGAGATGTGTAGTTCTCCCTAGCTTAAAAAATTCTTGGTCATCCTCATCAATATATTAAATAAATTTTAAAAAAAACGAACTAAGGTTTGAAGTTCCTACTCATTGCTCAATATCTGATGAATAAATATTAAAGACTAGTAACAGAACATAGTCAAAATGGATATGGTATTATTTTATTTTTATTGAAAATGTATTCTTTCCTCATACAGGACAATACATCCTGACTACAATTTCTCCCCCAACCATCCTTTTGCCCAGATCCACAACTGCTCTGTTATTGCCTCCTCAGAAGAAAAGAAGGCCTCCTAGAAAAAGCAGCCAAGCTGGACAAAACAAGATACAGTAAGACAAGGCAAAAGCCTTTCATTTCCAGCTTTCATTGTTTAGGGATCTTCAAATGACCTCTATAGCCAACAACTCAGTTCAGTGCTACCCAGTCCCACCATTGGAGGCCTTTCGTGGCTGCAAAAGATGGCCAGTTCAGACCCTGCATCCTCCAATACTAAGGGTCCTCACTAGGGTCACCCTCATAGATTCCAGGAAGTTTGCACTGCACTAGGTTCCAGACACTCCTAATGCTCCCCAATTCCAGCTGTCTCTCCCCTCATTCTCTCCCTCCCTCCTTTCCCCCACTGTGAATTGAATTATTTAGTTAATATTTTGTTAATATATTATTAACTAGAGAAATATGCATCATCTAATACCTTATACAAATTAAGTCAATCTCTACCCCCACATCCCATTCATCATTCCTACTTATGAAGATTTCACATGTCCTTAGAAATACAAGGGTTAGAGCTTGACAGATGAGATAAATGTCTATAATTCTGGCACTTGGGAATCGGGAGCAGAATAAAGACCGCATGAGACCTTTTCTCTAAAAAGACCGAAAGAAAGATAGGTGAGTGTTGGAGAATTCAATTTCTCCACTAAAATATTTTAAATGGTTGATATTTTATTTGTCCTTTAAGTATATTTCTTGTGCCTGGCTTAGTAAAAATGATAAAATATTCACACCGCTACAGTGATCAAAATACAGTATGAAAATTTCAAAGAATTAATTAAAATGTTATACTACTTTTAAAAGAACACAACTATCAAACTTGAGGTGTCAAAAACCAAAATCTTGTGAACATGAACAAAATTAGTCATGGTAACAACGAAACACAAGATATTATTTCCAGGGAAACCAGATGTTACCAGAGAAGTAGTACACATGTCTGAGCATGGCCCCTCGGTTTTCTAAAAAGAGACTATAGTGGTTTCATGACATGAGCCACTGTGGTAATGGAAATCAGCAGAGAAACATATATAACAATTGTTTCATTTACAAACATAAAGAGTGGAACATTGCTTCCAGAAATTGTGCCTCTAGACCCTTTGTGAATCAATAATCAGCTTCCATTCTCTCTCTCTCTCTCTCTCTCTCTCTCACACACACACACACATACACACACACACACACACACACACACTGCATAGAGTATAGCAAAACATCTTCCATAGTTACACTTGGGATCAGCTGAATGGGAGAACAATGGCAGGGAATATTTAAATTTGAACTGTTTCTGAAAACATTGTTTTGTGCCTGGAAGACTTATGTGGTGTGCCAAATTGGGCTTAACATGCTGTTAGAAATTCTTCATCAGCAGTATACATATCTTTCCAAAGACTCGGCCATTTCAAGAAAAGAGAAATGTGCATAACTCCTACTTCCTGTGTCCTCGCAAATCAAATAGTCTTTGTGTGCAATACAACTGAGATATCAAAGTGTGCCTCGCTTGTTTTCTTCCATTCATGCACTTAGATTTCTTGAAAAACCAAGTTCTTAAGAGAGAATTATGAAAAGGAGCAAAAGCTAAAGGCATGGGCTTCTCTAGTTCCGCTTCATCAAATTCATGGGCCTGTCCTCCTTACTTTCTGACAGTGTAAGAAGATCCTGAGCAAAATCAGCTTGTGGAAGAAAGAGTTTGTTTGGCTTGCACATTCAAATCATAGTCCATCTTCAAGAAATGGCAGGAACTCAAGACAGGAACCTGGAGGCAGAGAAATGCGGCAGAGACCCTGGGAGAATGCTGTTGACTGGCTTGCTCTGCTTGCTTTCTTATACTACTCAGGACCCCCCCNACCAGGGTGGCTCCATCCACAGTGGGCTAAGTTCTCCCACATCAATCATTAGTCTACAAGATGTCCCACAGACACTTCTCCAAATGAGATGCCTACCAGATCATCTCTACCAGATGACTCTAGTTTGTGTCAAGTTGACTAAAAATTGAATGACATACTACCCAAAACTTCAATAATTTGTTAGATACTTATTTGTTATTTATGTATGTGTATCTGTGTGTGTGTGTCTATGTACATGTGTGTGAAAGTGACTGTGGAAGAGACTGGATTGCCTGGAACTGAAGCTGTAGGAAGCTTTTCAGCAGCCCTATGTGGGTGTTGAAAACAAAACTCTATATAAAAGATCAACAAGCACTCTTAACTACTGAGCCATCTCTCCAGTTCAAAATAGAGCAAGCATCTCACGCTGCTGTCAAGAGTCTCATTGCCATTCATGAAGGCATATATGAATACTTTAATTTCCTTGGTTGCTCAATAAATTATCACTTTTCAATACAGCAAGGTGCTTGATCTTTATACCTCATTATTCTTACTATAATTTAATCATTATGAAGCTTTTGTGAACAACTTACATGTTTAATATTGCAAACAATATAAATACTTTTTGATCTCACAAAGTACCACCTTGTTTGTTGTTTTGTTTGTTGGCAGTATGCACCTCTAACAAGTCATTACAGAAAGAAATATACCCAAGAGAAGTTTGCAGGTCATCTCTGAGAGCACTGATCCAAATAAAATTTCAGAGTCACTCATTTTAAGTCTTCTGGAAGTATTAAAATCATAGATTGCTGGTGCCATTTCCATATTTGATGCTTATCATAATGTGTGTCACCAAGCATTTTCCCCAACTTCACTTTTTTCCATAAACAAATTAAAGTGGCAAACTGAGATAATTATCCAAATCATTCAAGCCAAAAATTGCTTTTGCATAAGTATACACAAAAATCAAAATAATGAACTTGATATCTACAATTATGAATTCTCTGGCTATTAGAGGACCAGCTGCCTTGCACTGGTCATGTTTCTATTGCTTTTTTCACTGAAATAATCTTTTAATAACTGCAGGAGCTTTGTTCTTAATCAATTGATCCATGTCCCACATTTCAACCGAGAGCATACATACCAAAAAATAATATTAAATAATGAGGTCAAAGAGTAGTTGATGAGCAAATTTTAGTATTGATTATTCTGATTGCCTGCACATAGGGACCTGAACATCTGTAGGCAAATGACACTTACATCATAAGATCATGCTTTGAATTTTCTTTTCCTCAAGGAAAGTTCTAATCTACAAAACAGAAAGAATTGAAAGACAAAACCACACACAAAATGTTGACGGACTCCTCCACAAGAAACAATTTGGAAATAGAAGCTAAATCTTAGGGGCTGATTCATTTTAGTTTTATAGTTTTGACTTAAAATTTTTACATATTTTGATCATTTCCCCCTCCTCTTACCCCTGCCAGATTCTAGTCATCCAATTTCATGCTTTCTTTCTCTCCCTCTCTCTTCCTTTCCCCACCCCACTCATTTGCGCTCTCTCTCTCCCTCTCTCTCTCTCCTTTACTCACAAAAAAGGAAAGAAAGAAAGGAAGGAAGGAAGGAAGGAAGGAAGGAAGGAAGGA